>CM038670.1:7465667-7715209 GCA_021605145.1 Aegilops bicornis | reverse complement strand
AATAATACATACCCTTTTTCCTCGATCGTCAAGATCGTGGATTTGGATCGATTTCGGTTTTACGGGCTTCATACATGCTGGCTGTAAACGCGACTTGCTCTGCTCCTCCTAAAACCCTTTTCGATAGTAAGATAGATATAGATCTAAAGGGATCTAAAAAAAGTTCATGGGATTTGAAAAAAATTTCATCACATTTGAAAAAAGTTCATCGATTTTGAAAAAAAGTCCATCAAACTTGAAAAAAGTTCATCGAATTTGATAAAAAGTTCATCAAAATTGGAAAAAGTTCATCGGATTTGAAAAAAGTTCATCAAATTTGAAAGAAGTTCATCGAATTTGAAAAAATGTTCATCAAGTTTGAAAAAAGTTCATCGAATTCGAAAAGAGTTCATCAAATTAGGAAATACTTCATCCAATTTGGAAAAAGTTCATCAATTTTGAAAAAAGTTAATTTGGAAAAGGTTCATTGATTTTTTTTTATGAAAACATAAGAAAGCAAAATCATTGATCTAAAAAACGAACAAAAAGAAAAGAAAAATAGATAACCGCCCCGGAAAGACCACGAACCGGGAAAAAACCCCGGCTTAGGAAGCTTCCCAAAACCGGAGGATTCCCGCGAATGAGGAGAACAAGTAGCGTACAAACAATCTGAAAGTCACTTGTGGTTCGATGGCGTGGTGGTTACGTGCTTAGAGATGAATTAACCGATCGCGTGTTCGTCTCCGGCTGCGCATCTTTTTTTTTTTTTGAACGTTTTTACAAAAATAAGAAGATATATATGGGCCGGCCCAGCTCGCCAGCGGAGGGGTCGCGCTGCAGGCGCCCGTTTGCGAACGGGCGCTTAAGCGCTAAATAGGATTCACCGCCTTTTTCAGTTGATTTCGGCCTATTGGGAGTTGAGGATAGGCCAAACTTGGCCCAAGTTGGAAGCCGAGGGCATGTACACAGGCTGGGAGAGATGGACAGATCCACTGGGACAAAGCGTTTTTTTTCTTTTCTGTGCGTTTTTCGCTAACGGAGAACTATTTAAAGGGTAGTTTGCAATACTTTCTGTGTAGTACAAATTATAAACTTTTATACAGAAATATCTTTTGAATGAAAATAGAAATATGGCAACTCATATCTTAAGGAACAACACAGTCTACACGCATTCCATATAACAAAAAGCATAATACTTTCTGTGTACAAATTATAAACTTTTGTCATTTAGAATCCTTGGATGTACAGTCCAAAAATTTGGGTCCTTGGGCTTGATGTAGCCAGCAGACATCTTGACCACACAAATTTAGTAGTACCTTGTGGAATTTGCGGTGGATTGCATCTGCAGAATGTTTGAAACGCCCCAAGGTCCAGAAGAACATAGCAAGAGACTCATAACTGCTAACAAAGGGGGAATGGCCGAGCCCATACTTATCCTTCAACAAGTCATGAAGTTCAAGGAATACCGTTGCCTTCATTCTCAGCATGGTGAATGTCTCTCCAGGTGTACCAGTAGTCTCCTGCAACCATCCAAATCCACTCAAGATAGATGTCCTAGGATCGGCCTTCATCACTCAATTGTCACAATACTTCTCAAATATGGTTGATGCACTCAGATACATGATGTTCATTTCTTGTGCATGGGCACGAACCATTCTTTTCTTCATTTCATAATAGTTTTCATCGTCACTTTCACTGTCAGATGACATCTGTACATACACAACCAATGAGTTAACAAACTTCTCATCTTCAAAAGATTGTATGCTCTCATCTATAAAAGTTCATGTCATCTAAAAATATTGTATGCTCTCATTTATAAATCTGTACAGGGACTACCTCATCTATAAAATATTGTATGCTCTTATTTATAAATCTGTACAAGGAGTACCTCATCTATAAAAGAATGTATGCTGTCATTTATAATTCTGTACAGGAACTACCTCATCTATAAAAGATCGTATGCTCTCATTTGTAAATCTGTACAGGGACTACCTCATCTATAAAAGATCGTTTTGTAAATCTGTACAGGGACTACCTCATCTACAATGTCATCTGAATTTATTAACATGGCAAAAATTGTGTGAGACAGGACATGAAAAAATCTGAACCAGAAGGATGCATCTGTACATCCAAACATCTGAACTCTGTAAAATGAATGGACAGGGGTGAGGTTGCACATCTGGACAAGCTCACCTTGAGATTCTGGAGCTGCGACGGGGGAGAGGAGCAGCGTCGACGGCAGGAGTGCCCCCTGCTTGCAGGTTGGGGCGGCGAGGGAGAGGAAGGACTTGCGGTCGGGGAAGGGTGGCTCGAGGAAGAGACCGTCGGCAGGGTCACCGGAAGACGTTCACCAGCGGCGAGTAGATGGCGACGGTGGGGCAGCTAGGGTTGACAAGCAGGAGAACAGAGGAGAATGGGGATCAGGATGTTTCGAGCGACGTCTATCGAACAGGTAAGGCACTTAGCAGTGGCATTTGCTCATAAATAATGCTAACTCCAGGATTCCCGATTCCTGGGATCACAAAAAATGCCGCTCCGTTTTTTCATACGTGGACGCCTCTCCAAACCGGGAAGCGGCGTCCACGTACGAAAAAACAGAGAGCTACCGAACAGGGCCTCAGTATCAAGCTTAATTTACTCCATAACAAGATGTGACTGGTTGTTAGAAATTTTCAGGATTCATAAAGTACCGTCACACATATTTTAACCTTGATTCAAAAAGAAAGCACTGTGACCGAGCCATTCAAGAACACAAAATGCCTGAACGACAGCCAGATCAAGGACAACAAACATCATTTCATCCAGAGACATCTCGGAGCATGGGGTTTTACACATCATCAGCTGTTAGAACACTTCAGCTACACATGTCAATCACTGAGCCAGGGGTTGTTGTGTCTTGCGTCTGAACACGATTGAGCAGCCATTGAGAACTGAAATTAAACTGGGCAGTGTCTGAACTTGAGCTTCAACTTCGACAACAAGTATCTTCCAGCACCTAGGCTTGCACTGATATACTGCTACATTTCTCAACAAGGTGAAACAATTTTGTGCACCACCCTACTAGACGCCGGACAACCTTTGTCGAACCTCAAACTGGCTCAGTGCCGTATTGATGCTGAAAATCAACATTAACACAAATTAGGACATCTAAGAATGATGGAGTGTAAATAGTAGCACGTCCAATATTTATGCATTGGATAAGCAATGTTTACCAGCAGAGAACATCTCCATTTCTTGCAGTCTTCTCAGAGATCCACTCTGGAACAAACTCTAGCAGCAGTCTCACTTGCTCTTCGACTTCACCTGCAAATTTAGGAGTTCAACGTCAGTTCACATCGCAGACAACAAGCTGAAATGACAAAGATAGAAAGCACAGCTCACACTTACCCTTGTCAACGATCTTCGGGTTACTTTCGATTATCTTGTGGATGAGCTCCTGCTTTGTCAGTACAGTTCGCTGCCTCGATTGATAGATAAGGAAGATAATGTCAAAGGTGCTTGGCAGGCATGATATGAGCTTCTGCCGCTGAACCTGGTCCGCATAGCCTGTTTCCTTCTCCTCCAAAGTTCTCTTCTCCTTCTCCTTAACCTGTAAATAACAAATGTGTCATCCATTGTTCACAGAGGAGCAAAAATGAGTTGACCAATGATCAGTATTGAGTAAGAACTTACCGATTGCAATAGGGACTTTGGAAGGAAACCAAGCAACTCATCGCTGTCGCTTGGAGATGTGCTGCTCATGCTTTGGTTCTCTTCTTCCATTCTGCTTGCATCCTTTGTAGGTGTCATGAACAACTTGGCTCTAGCTGATCGCTTGGCCGTGTTTAGAGGTGGCGTGTCACACACAGTAGCAGATATTGGCCTCTGTGGGGTCTCGAGGTTCGGTGTGGCTGCCATTGATCTCACTGGTGTAGAGGCGAACTTGGCAGGAGTCCCTTCTGTAACACCAAACCTGAGTGCAGCTTCCTTGCTACTTTTCTCTTGCACTTGGGACTCATGATCTATGCCACCAGAAGTAGAACTGAGCATCACCTTCCTGCCCAGTGGAGATGGAGCAGTAGACTCAACCTTTGGCGGCAGACCGGTTGTGCTGGCAGTTGCAGGGCAGGTTGAAGATCTCTGTGAGAACCTTCTCTTGAAAGACTGGGACATGTGCGACAGCGCAACAGCCGGCTGTTCAGCCAGGCTTGGTGATGGCAGCAAATACAACTTCAGTAACAACTCTTGGTGTGCTCTGAGCCACACTTGACTTTGTTTGAGTAAATGGATACGGCAGCTCATGCTCCGGGATGTCATCTCCCTGAAAGATAAATTACAGAGACAACATGAATACTTCAACTAGTACATTTCCTTGACTGGCACCAGTAATCATACAGTTACTGAACTGTTCTCATATGACAATAAATTTGCACATGAAACGATGTTGAAAGACTGCAAGATATAAGATGACCATACCTCAGGATGTTTCCTGAAGAAGTCGACAAGCCTCTGCCTGAACATCCTTCTCAAAGCAGAGTAGCGGGTTTCCCCCTTCTGCATCGCACTGTCCTCAACCGAATCAACCAATAGGTTCACCTGAAGATCCGGCTTCATGCAGCAAGTCTTGTCGTCGCGCAAAAGGATCTTGTTGATGACAATAGCCTCAGGCATAATGTACTTGAGCTGGGCGAGATGGCCATAGGTAAACCTCCTGCAGACAGAATTGTGTAAATTAGAGACCGGATTATGTAAATCAAACACAGCAGCAATCATCTGATTGTTTTGTCATAAGAGGCCAGTACCTCTCAGCCAAGTTCTGAATGCTAGCGCAGATGTTGGGGAATGTTGCCTTGGATCCCTTCATGCGGAGGAGCCGGGTGGAGCTCTCGAAGCAGTTGAAGAACTCGCAGAGAATCTCATAGCTGATCATCGATGACATTAACCAAATTAGAAAACGGAACTAGTGCAGTAAAAATATGCTGGAAATTATCAGGATGAATGTTGCATCTTCCAGATAACGATTGTAATCTTCTAATGTCAGTTGCAGTAAATTGCATCACAGAAATAAAGTATACAGATCGTTGTTGGTTTTACTGAAACGATGATGGTCTGAAACTAAGTGAAAGGATTCAATTTGGGGGTACAAACAAGAAATTGTACCAGAGCCATCGCTAAACGGAGAAGATGTCTGCATCCTTGGCATGATTATAATGTCAGTTGCAGTAAATTTTATCACAGAAACAATATGCACAGATTCTATAATGGTCTGGAACCAAGTAAAAGGATCCGATTTGGGGGCGCAGACAAGAAATCGGACTGGAACCGACGTTAATCAGACAAGATGTTTGCATCCCTGGGACGATTCTAATATCAGTTGCAGTAAACTGAATATCAGAAACAATATGCTACAGATTGTTGCCATTTGGAAATCGGACTAGATTCAGAGTTAATCAGAGAAGATGTTTTCATCCGAACGACTCTAGATCGAGGCGAAGTAATTTGGCATTAGAGGAACAAAATTCGCAGATTGATGTTGATTTTACTAGATAGGCTGGTGGCCATCGGAAACTACGAGAGATCCCTTCATGTGAAAACAGGGGATGGAACTGTAGGTGCAGATCTGCGACAGTTACCTCTCCGGCAGCTTGACCTCGGGCCGGCGCTTGACGGGGCTGCGGCCGGCGGCAGCGCCCACGCCGAGCTCCCGCTCAACGGACTCGAGCGCGTCCTCCGCCCCGGCACCAACCCCCGCCGCGGGGGCCCTGCCGGCCCGCTGCAGGTCGAGCGCCGCCCGGCGGACCTCCTTGACGGACAGCGCCACGGCGCCGCCGCTGCGGCCCCTACGCAGCAGCGGCCGCGGCTCCGTCTTCTCCGGCGTCACCAGATCCGCCGCGGCGGCCGGCGCCGCCCTCTTCATCTTCTCCGGCGTCGCGAACTGGCCGGCCGAGGAGGGGACCGACGTCTTCACCTTCCACGGCGACCCGGCGGTGGAGGCCGCCGTCGTCCGGGGCCTCTTGGATGGTGTGGCGGCGTCCATCGCGGGGAGGCGGAGGGTTGTGGCCTTGTGGGTAGGGTTCGGCGCTCGGCGTGCGGCGGCGGTGGGGGTGGGGGTGGGGTGGGGTGGAGGATCTCCAGATTAGGGAGGTGTTTATAACTTTTTTTTACCGGGTCGGGTCGGGATCGGGATCCGTGGGGGGGTTTTGGCGGGAGGCAACGGCGAGGGGAGATGGCGCGAAGCAACGCGAGGGGTGCCACGTGGGTGTTCTCGCTGGCGTTCGCGCCAAGGCGAGGGCGCCCTTCGCGCCAAGTGAGTGGAGGCTGCAGGGCCGAAAGAAGAGCAGAGGCCCAAGTGAGTGTCAAAGTGAACCGAATGCAAGTAGTAATACATTGAAGAAGACAGTGCACGTGCAACGGTGGCGCGGCGCGCCCGCGGCGTCCCTTCCTTGGAGGTGTCGCCTGGGCGCCCAAGGAGGCTGCCGGAGAGGGTGGTGGAGGTGGTGGTATCCGAGCGCCTCGTCGACGCCTGTAGCGTCGCCGAAACGGGAAACCGGCGCGCACACGAGCGGGGGCGGGCCGTCGCACATTAAGCTTCGCTCGCTCAATGTTTGTTCGTTCGCCCAACCCGCCTTTCTCGGTCCTGCTTTTTTTTCTCATCTCAGTTGTGCAACTTGTTTGGAAAAAGATTTTTGTGATTGTGAATACTTCCATGAAATAAATAGAAAAGATCACTGGTTTATGAAATGTTCGGCGGTTTAAAACAAGTTATTGAAAAAAATCATAAATTTGGGAAAAATCTCAAATTTGAGAAAAGTTCAAAAAACTTAAAAAGTTCTCTAAATTTAGAAAAGCTCGTAAAACTTATAAAAGGTCAAAAATTTGGAAACATATTCGCGAATCTGATAAGAAAATCAATAATTCAAAAAAAAGGTTCATGAATTTTAAAAAGTGTCTGAATTTGAAAAAGATTGCATATCTGAAAAAGTTCATGAATTTGAGAAAAGTTTGCAATTAAAAAACTTGAGAAATTTTAGAAAAAGTTCATGAGTTTGAAAATAGATTCATGGATTCTAAAAAATTCCATGAGTTAAATAATGATCATGAATTTTAGAAAGATCATGAACTTGAAAAAGCATTGCTAATATGGAAAGGTAAAGAAAAAAGAAAATCTAAAAAGACAAAACCAAAACAAAAGACCATAAAAATGGTTGGAAAGCTTCTAGAAGCTTCACTTCACAAATAAGCTTTTAAAAACTAGGAGGAAGCATGTAGAAGCTTCACAAAACCAAACGGTGTAAATGCTTCTGTAAACAAAAGAACCTGCATGGACCGGCCCATCTGCTACGTAGGTGTTGCGAGGTGGGGTGCGCAAGTTAGCAAATAACCCTATAAGTGGCGCCTATAAGTGGCGCCTATAAGTGGCGCCACTAGGAGTTGGGGTGGTAGCCTCATCGGCTCTTCGGAGAGGTTTGGGAGAGTTTGTCATTCGGTGATGGTTATTGTTGTGGCATGGGCTGTCGGGGTCCGCTACGTACATCGTCACTGGTACCATTTGGACGACGTTTTCTTTGAGTCCGGTTGGTTCCTGTTGTTCACTCGTCAGTTCCTAGGTGCTATCGGTGGAGGGTGCGTTGAACCAGCTTGAGCTAAAGCCTGGGTCGTGTTGTCTTGGTGTATGTTTATTAGTTGTGGCATGGTCCTTGATCCCTGAGTCTTGCCTCCTCGCCTTCGTGGTTGGAGGTTCTACTAGGCGAGTTGTTTTGTTGTGGCTGTGTGTGTTGTTTGCCAAATGAAGTTGTATCGATCGCTTGGCCCTTCTTCTATGATGATGGTGCACCTTTCCATTGTGTATCCTTGAAAAATCATCAATTTGGACACAACCTCGGCCAATCATTTCAATTGGCACGTAGATGATTGTACTCATTATATTTCTCCTAAAAAAGGAGATAATTTTTTGGGGTGTGGGAGGGGATGGGTTTTTTTTTCAAAAATCAAAACTTTATTTCTCAAATAATCGCAAGGTCATTTACAAGAGCATGCGAAATAAAATCAAGGAATGTAGAGTCCCAAAAACTAGAAGATATATCGCTAAACGAGTTACGTGCAAGATCATTTGCAACTTCATTTGCTTCCCGCAGGCAATGGGTATACGAGACATCTGCAAAGTCCAGTGCTAGCTCTTTGCATTCAAGAGCAGTGGCTATGTCCAAGCTGTTGGCAATATGCCCTAGGACAATGATATTGTATTATTATATTCTCATTATTCATAATTAAGATTTTATATTTCATGCTATAACTGCTATGATCCTAGAATACGTGACTCAGTGGAAAACTCATATGCACGTGTGAAATGATAAACGATCAAACAATAGGTTCCTCATCCAGCCTCTAGGACTGGCTCAAGTGTTGTTGGTGATCACGATTTCCGGATCTTAGGATATCGTCAGGTGTAACGATAGTTGATACGTCTCAAATGTATCTATATTTTTTTATTGTTCCATGCTATTATATTACCCCTTTTGGATGTTTATGGGTTTTATTTTACACATTTATATCATTTTTGGGACTAACCTACTAACCGGAGGCCCGGCCCGTATTGTTGTTTTTTTTGCCTATTTCAATATTTCTAAGAAAAGGAATATCAAATGGAGTCCAAACGGAATAAAACCTTCGGGAGCGTGATTTTTGGAACGAACGTGATCCGGAGAACTTGGAGTGCAAGTCAAGAAGCAAACGAGGCGGCCAGAGATAAGAGGGCGCGCCCACCCTCCCGGGCGCGCCGCCTCCTCGGGCCCCTCGAGCGCCACCGACGCATTTCTTCCTCCTATATATACCCACGTGCCCGAAAACATCCAGGAGCCAACGAAAACAATTTCCACCGTCAGAACCTTCTCAGATCCGCGAGATCCCATCTTGGAGCCTTTCACGGCACTCACGGAGGGGAATCGACCATGGAGGGCTTCTACATCAACACCATAGCCCCTCCGATGAGTTGTGAGTAGTTTACCACAGACCTTCGGGTCCATAGTTATTAGCTAGATGGCTTCTTCTCTCTTTTGGATCTCAATACAATGTTCTCCCTCTCTTGTGGAGATCTATTTGATGTAAACTCTTTTTGCGGCGTGTTTGTCGAGATCCGATGAATTGTGGGTTTATGATCAAGTTTATATATGAGAAATATTTGAATCTCTTCTGAATTCCTTTATGTATGATTGAGTTATCTTTGCAAGTCTCTTCGAACTATTAGTTTGGTTTGGCCTACTAGATTGATCTTTCTTGCCATGGGAGAAGTGCTTAGCTTTGGGTTCAATCTTGCGGTGTCCTTACCCAAAGGATGTAAAGGGTCGCAAGGCACGTATTGTATTGTTGCCATCGAGGATAAAAGATGGGGTTTATATCATATTGCTTGAGTTTATCCATCTACATCATGTCATCTTACTTAAAGCATTACTCTGTTCTTATGAACTTAATACTCTAGATGCATGATGGATAGCGGTCGATGTGTGGAGTAATAGTAGTAGATGCAGGCAGGAGTCGGTCTACTTGTCACGGACGTGATGCCTATATACATGATCATTCCTAGATAATCTCATAATTATTCGATTTTCTATCAATTGCTCGACAGTAATTTGTTCACCCACCGTAATACTTATGCTATCTTGAGAGAAGCCACTAGTGAAACCTATGGCCCCGGGTCTATCTTTTATTATATAAGCTTTCAATCTACTTTTATTTGCATCTTTACTTTTCGCATCTATATTATAAAATACCAAAAATATATTTATCTTATCATACTATCTTTATCAGATCTCACTTTCGCAAGTGGCCATGAAGGGATTGACAACCCCTTTATTGCGTTGGTTGCGAGTTCTTTGTTTGTTTGTGTAGGTGCGTGGGACTTTTGAGGAGCCTCCTACTGGATTGATACCTTGGTTCTCAAAAACTGAGTGAAATACTTACGCTACTATTGCTGCATCACCCTTTTCTCTTCAAGGAAAACCAACGCAAGCTCAAGACGTAGCAATAGTCCTAAAACAATATTGAGGGTATGATGTTAGAAGAACTATCAAATTGAATCGACCCAATCTTATATGTTATACTTAGTGATCATATCGTCTGAAATCATCAGTTATGACACCGAGTGTTAGCATGTGTTCTTTTGTTCCTAAGACCATGAGAGTGTCTCGGTCACTTCCTACCAGACGATAGACTTTGGAGTTGCTCAAACGTCATCTGTAACAAGGTGATCATAATGACAACTTCGAGGCTCACGGGAAAGTTTGACAAGTGAACGAACAGCTCAAGAGTGGGATTTTCTCCTCCGACGATGGAGAGATATTCTTAGGGCCCTCTCGGTGTGATGGCATCCATCATTGTCTGGCCAGACACAGGTGACTTCGTCACGGGGATGCCGAAACACATCAACGAGAAAGAAGAACAAAACCGGTAACGGGAGCGACGGTATAGTGAGCATGGTGATGACTCAAGAGGATACCGATGCACACCGGGTTTTATAAAGTATCGGGAAGCAAACGGAACATCACATGATAACAAAAGGTTCACTCGAATATCATTCGTGTAATCATAGGGACTGATATGGATGTCCACGGTTCAGCTATCGGTCACTGAATGAAAGGGGGTTTGTTCATGTCTATGATTTACCGAACCTACACAATCTGCTGAGTGTTAGTGGAACATGAGTGATGAGAATATATTCATGAAATAGTTTCATTAATATCCGTAATAGTTTCAAGAGGTTCCGAAAGCGTTTCAGGGTCATCGGAAGGGTTTCGGTGAATATCGGGTAATACCGAGCATTACCGATTAACACTACTAGGGAAAACCTTATACACAGAATTTTAGCAGTAGCGCGCGTTAAAAAAGGGTGCTAGTGCTATATAGCAGTAGCGCCTGCGGGAAAAGGGCGCTATAGATAAAAATGTAGCAGTAGCGCGTGACTCTGTAAAAATGCTACTACTAATATTCCCATTACTAAGTTGATAGGCTACACATAGTAGTAGCGGTCTTGTAAAAAGCGCGCTACCACTAGGATCTATGTAGCAGCGTGTTTTCTATGAAAAGCGCTACTGCTAATGGAAATTAAAAAAATGAAAATGAAAGAAATAGAAAAAGGAGAAAGGAAAAAAATAAAATGTAAAAAAATGAAAAAGGAAAAAAGGAGAAAGGCATAGTAGTAGCGTTTGTTCATAAGAGGCGCTATAGATAATAACAGCACCGCGTTTCCTAGACCCCCGCTATAGAAACAGAAAAGGAAATAAGAAAATAAAAGGAAATTACATAGCTATAGCAGTAGCGCGTTACGTAAAAATCGCTACCGCTAAGTTTGACTTAACCTAAAAACGGTTTCTCCCCGGCCACCATTTCTCCCTCAAATCCCTCGCCCCACTTCGCCGCCGTCTCCCCAATTCGCCGTCGCCCCACTTCTGTTGCCTCTCGCCGACGCCGACGCCCCGAGCCACCAGAGCCAGCGCCATCGACGCCAATGAGCCGCCTCTAACGCCACCGAGTCAGCGGCCTCATCAACACCACCGTCAACACCACCGGAGCCTCCCTCGCCACAACTGCCTCCCTCGCCGTCACCGGAGACGCCCCTGCCTCCCTCGCCACCACTGGAGCCATCCTCTGTAAGCCCCCACCCCTCCTCTCTCTCTCTCTCTCTCTCATGCATAGCACAAACACTGGACAGAGAACTAGCTAGCTAGGTTAACTAGTTTAATTAGGTTAATTATCTAGGTTAGTGCAAAAATTTAGTTAGGGCTTTGACAGAGAGCTAGTTAGGTTAACTAGTTTAATTAGGTTAATTATCTAGGTTAGTGCAAAAATTTAGTTAGGGATTTGACAGAGAACTAGTTAGGTTAACTATTTTAATTAGGTTAATTATCTAGGTTAGTGAAAAATTTATTTAGGGCTTTGACAGAGAACTAGCTTGGTTAACTAGTTTAATTAGGTTAATTATCTAGGTAAACTAGGTTAACTAGTTAGGTTAACTAACTAGGTTAAATAGCTAGGTTCGTTAGGTTAACAAGCTAGGTCAAGTAGGTTGGCTAGGTCAGAGCCAAAATTTATTTTAGAACATTAGGTCAGAAGGGTTAGAGAAATGGAGTTCCTTTGCAATTTAATTGGGTTCTGTCCTAGGCAGAGAAGGGTTAGAGAAAATAATGTGTGTGTGTGTGTGTGAGAGAGAGAGAGAGAGGAATAGCTAGATCAACATAATTTGGGTTCTGTCCTAGGTATAGAAGTGTTTAGTGAGGTCAGTTTGCAAAGGTTTTTTATTTTTGAAAAGAGCACTATTTTTAAGGCCTAATAATTTAGGCAAGTTTTATTTTAAAGATGATCCCTTCCTAGACTTTTATTGTTGATTGTATCTTTTCATTGAAGTGGTCATGTTATATCTTTTCATTGAACTGGTTCGATTGTGCACAAGTGGCCTTTTGTTGTTTCCAGGGAATGAAGCCGAGTGGCCTATGTTTGCCGGAATGTTGATTCATTTTCATTCCGGCAAATTTCAGGTGCTCGATTTGTCCACTTTTTAGCAAAGGTCATGCCAAAATTTTCCGTGAATTTCGGGATGACTTGTGCTACAAACTAGGACATATCGAGTGTCCGGGATTTGCCGCATCGGGAAGGAATCAACGTTCCTGCAAAACATAGATATTTTTTAAGTCATTATTCATTTTATTAGGTCTAGAATTAATTGACTAGATTTAATCGTAGGAAACATGGCTAGCAACGATGAAGGACAGGGTTCTGGTGATTGCGACGACGTCTACCTGGCGGCACACGAATATTTGGGCCTTGCCAACGATAAACTGTTGTTGTTGCTGGGCCCACCTGTCTCATCCGAGACCGACATTGAGACCGGCGCCGAGACTGGCGTTGTGATCTAGACCGGCACCGAGACCGGCAACGAGACTGTCAAAGCCATAGAACCGAAATCGAAGAGGAGATGTCGACACCTAAACCAGCTCCTCACTACTAGACTAGTGGTCACGGAGGTGGATGACGGCAATTTTGAGCCAAAACTGCCTGTGGAAGCGCGCTCCTGCTACGACAATCAAATAGGCTGCATCGTACGGGCGTGCGCCACCATCAATGATCAGAAACTAAAGAAGAGGCCAAATATGAAGAAATCCATCCTAACCCTGCTGCACCAGATATTCTTGTTCCCGGGCCGGGAGAAATCCAATATAAAGATCCACAGAAAGACCCGACAATGAAGCGATAAACAAGCGCGCCATGACCAAGTGTAGCGATGCGATGGCTGCCTGGAAAGGAAGGGTGAAACGCGCCATCGACAAAAAGGAACCCTACTCCGAGATTGTGAAGGAAAATCCGACAATCACGTTAGAGCAGTTTGAACTATTCAAGGTGGCTTGCGATGCCGAAGATGCCAAAAAAAGTCAAAGTACATGAAGGGGCTTCAACAGAGGAACATGGGGCGCCACCACCTCGGAAGCCGTGGTTACGCGGGGAAGAGGTTCATATGGGCCAAGGAGGACGCGGAACGCGAAAGTCTGGGCATCCCAGACCCCTTGGCGAAGTTCACCGTCCCGCGTGAGTATGACGTCCTCAGGGCCCGGTACCGTTGGGACCCAGTCAAGGAGGTTTTCGAGATGGACCCCGTCACGACGGAGTTCATGAGACTACTGGTAATTTTAGTTTCTGATCAATTCGAAAACACGTTTAGTAATATTTGTAAATGATCCTTGTTTCTTTTGCAGAGAGAGCAGCACAGGATTGCGGTCGAAAGCGACTCGCCGTCTGAGGCGTTGGCGAGGCCCAAGTGGGACACCCCATTCAACCGGGCATTGAACATATTGAAACAACTCCCGGTGGACACTCGGCCATCGTATGGACACGTGCACGGTGTTGGAGACAGCGCCATGTGGAAGAAGTACTACGCTGAGACCACGGAGTAGAGAAAGGAAAGACATAGGTTAACTGAAGAAAGCATCGACAAGAAGGTTGAGATTGCGGTTGAGAAGAATTTGGCTAAGATAGTCGCAACAGCGGTAGCTGCCGCAAAACGGGAGCTGACAATCTTGGTTCCGGCTATCGTTGGTTGGAGCAGGCGAAATCCAGAAAAAGATGCAGCGGACTTTCCCCTTGCCTACTTCTTCGGGAGCAGCTCGACTAGCGTTGCACCAGCACCTACACCTGCACCAGCACCTGCTCCTGCATCGGCTCCCGCACCTGCTTCGTCTTTGGCTGAGCTCAACGCCCACGGTACCTATCACACTGGCCATCTTCAATAAATGTACAATCTCCCTTTTCCGTTGCCTTTCGGATGTCTCACATCGCAGACATGTCTTTGCAGGGCGACGCCCCGTGCACCATATTGTACGACATCAACGGCCAGAAGGTGGACGTGGGGAAGGCAATGATAATGAATCCGAAGGAACAATTGTACCACAGCCGGCCGATCGCCCCCAGACGTCTTCAGGGTTTCCGTGGCCAGTGTCAAAAGGCCACGAGAATTTGGTTCCTCCGATACTAGGGGAGATGACGACGAGACCCCGCGGCGGCTTGGCGATTGCAAGACATGGGTCCTATTGTGGCCAAATAGTCTGCTTCGTCTGGAGGCGGCCGGGAGCACACCCACGACCACGTAGCCTCCGCTAGGTATGAACATTAGCACCCCACCTACCTAATTAGCATCGCCTGTCGTGCTAGGTGATAGCGTACTGGGTGAGGAAGAGGCTCCATTAGTCACTGATGACGTCGCCATAGATGAGGATGAGGATGACGATGACACTCAACAGTATCTCAATACTGGCGCCACTGATGACGGAGGATCGATGGCTCAGCAGTATGAGTACTCAGTGTTTGAGCGCCATGAGTTGGTGCCTGAATTGTCGCCTCCGGAGCCTGAACATACTGTATACGACCATCCACCAAAGAAGCATCAGAAGAGAGCGAGGAAAGGCAGCAATAAAGCTGCTGCTATGATCCAGCCGCCTCCTAAGCCTAGGGTTCAAGACCGTATACCTGTCCCCGGTGCGGCGAAATACCATATCGCCGGTGAACCAATCCTACCTAAGGCATCGGTACAGGCCATACACGGCGATCTAAGGAGACTTCATGACGATGTGCTGCGGAGAGAGAAAAGCCTAATCGCCTCGGAAAATCCAGGATACCCACTCTACGTGGTTAACGTGCCGCGGCAAAGGTGGTATGTCGACACAATCCACGCGGAGAAGTTCTTCCTTTGATTTGATTACATCTTTGACATGTTTCACTTGATGAAGCTGGATTTTACGTTTGTCCGCCTTTATGCGGCAAAGGTGGTACGTCGACACAATCCCCACGGAGAAGTTCTTCCTTCGATTCGATTACATCTTTGACATGTTTCACTTGAAGAAGCTGGATTTTACGTTTGTCCGCCTTTATGCCTTGTACATGAACTACATCATCGGGATTGGGCAGATACCTTATATCTGTGTCACTGACCCGTACTTTATGCACGAGAGCTTCATGGCAGTTTGTGCAGAGCACCGTGAATACGCGAGGGACTACCTCATCAACTTCATGGTCACCAATAAGGACAAGGAGACGATTCTCGTGCCTTATCATCCCCTGTAAGTCATCCGCGCGGATATCCTTCCTTTGATTTCAATCATTCATTTGCACGATGGAGGCTAATTAATTTGAGGTGTACTTATTTTGCGCAGCAACAGGCGCGCCGTCCTCATCATCCTTTACCCCCAATACTCCCACGCTCTTTACTTGGACTCATCGAAGAACATTAACAAAAAGGATTACACCCACATCAAGTCTGTTCTCGACAGTGCTATCTTTTTCTACGGCGTACGGGGTGGAGAGGTCAAGATCAAGAAGACTAGGAACGGCAGGGCCGCCTTCAGCCATAAGACCGACTTCTGCTGCATCCAACAACCGAGTTATAGTCTTAATGATGGATTCTATGTCATACACCAGATGCTGGAGTACAGACGGGATCGGCAGAACCTTTGCATGTCACCTACAGCTGGGGATGCCCATATTCTGCAATGGGCAAGGAACGTAGGAGATATCGATGATCATCGGCTTCGAGCTGAGTTCTATCACATCCAGCATAAACTTGACCAAATCATCATGAAGGAGGTCCTCGAAAAAATAGGGTTGTTCTACGAGGAAGGGGGAATATCACGGCAAGACGTCCGAACACGCGTAGGAGCTCAGCTGCTCGACCTGAAGCCTTTCACTAAGCTCGGGGACTATCTCCCTGACTTGGATGGATGGCATGACATGCTTGAGTGATTGTCGATATATGATAATGTGTCCGTTTAGTCCATACTTTATGTATGACGAAACTTTGAGTTATGCACGATGAAACTTTATTTGTGATGTAATTAAACCATCCTCCTCGACTAGCAAAGATCACTCTAATTAGGGCATTTTGGGTACGATGAACTTTGTTATTTATGCTTACGATATGTTGCTTCTATTTTTTCCAAGTCTGTCTCTTTCTGTTGCTCAACTATATATGTTGCATATCATCGACTCATGTGACGATGCAGGTGCATAGATCATTGATGGCGAAGAAGTGCTACGCCAGGAGTATACAACGAGTGGTTGGAGTGTCAGCCCCAGGTGTACCGGTTTCCGGTTTCCGAGCGACAGCCAGTAGTTAGTTTAGGTTCATGCTAGTGCGAGAGAGGGGTACGAATGCATGTATTGCATTACTCATAGTGATAGCTCTTCTCGCGTATATCATTGTTTAGATGGATGACGATAGTTGCAAGAACTTGTATCACTATTTTCGAGATGATGACGAGAGAGTTGGATGATGATTATGATGATGACATGATTTGATGCTATGATTACATCTGTATGTGTATGATGCTAAAGATTATTATATAAAGCTTGTTCATATACAAAACAAATATGCAGAAAAAAACTAATAAAACTAACAGTAGCGAGGGGAGTAGAGTTAGCAAGCGCCCTTACCCGATGGCTGGCGTCTGAACTAAAGCGCTGCAGATATTAGCAGTAGCGAGTTGCCCAAAAGCCCGCTGCTGCTAGCCATGTATAGCAGTAGCGTGGGTGAACACGCGCTACTGATACATGTTAGTTAGTGTAAATGATCGATGGCGCGGCACCCGGCGCTCTTGATACACCTATCTGTGGCCTTCTGCTAGGCTTTTCCCTAGTAGTGTAATTATATATAGGTGGAAAATGTTTTCGGGGATGTTAAATTATATATGTAATAATCTAAAAATGTTTAAAGTATTTTATATGTAAATTAAATATCAACGGGTCTTAAAAGGCCAAGAGGTGGAACGAGACTTGGGCCATAAAGGCCCAAGCAGAGGTGCCCCCCCCCCCCCTTCCTTATGGGGGGCTGAATCCTACTAGGGGTGGGAGTTGGACTCCCCCCTAGGCCGACACACCAAGGGAGGACTTTCCTCCCTTGGTGGCTGCCCTCTCCTTCCCTTAAACCTATATATACTAGAGGTTTTCCACCCTATTGAATACAAGTTTTCGGGTACCTCTTCTAGTTGATCTAGTTCTAGTTCTAGTTGGTCCTAAACTAATTAGAGCTAGCCCTAGCCACCTCTAATCCTAATAATTAGAAGCCCAGTGTGGTTATAATCTCCTCCCTCTAATTCTCCGGTGATGATTAGCACTGGACGGTGAAGCGATGCCGGATTGTGAAGACCGTATGCTTGCAACCAATTAGAGAGGTCATGCTTTCGATCTTCGGTTTGAGGGATCGTTCGAGGACGGTTTGCGGGATCATCATGAACGTTTGAGGGACTTCAAGCACGATATACACCGACTGTTCTTCTTCCGCTGCTCTCCGGAGTCGGTAATAATAGTTGATCCCAACCCGTTATGCATCTTCATATTGATCTTGGTGATCGTAGGTGCGAAATTTTTTGTTTTCTACTACGTTTCCCAATAGTGGCATCATGAGCTGGTTTGTGAGTAGATGCAAGTTGCGATCTAGATCAAATTGGATATGTGAGGGTTGATGTTCTTGCTATGCTTCCCACGAGTGTTGCTTCGATTCAGTTCATTGGCGGAATGATTTAGTTTTGCTACAAGGTTCTGACAATCGATCGGCCCTGGCTGTCGATGATCTGCTAGTAGTTCCTTGGGCTACATCATTGTCGGGAATAATGAACCATCACATAGACAAGATGGTATCGAAGATGTATGATCTTCTAGGGGGTCACACATATTGACGAAGTTTAGTGTGGGGGATGAGACTTTTTATTAAGTCTCTCTTTCACACACCCCGAAACTTAATCTAGCCTCAAGAACATTGCCTTGTTGTGCTTGCGTAGGTAGCTAGTCTTAATTGCTAAAACTGGTTAACCTCGTAACTAAATTTTTGCTAAAACTGATTAGAGGACGTCTAACTTGGTTTTGCAGGGTTTGCATATGATGTGGTATAGCCTTCGTCATGATAAGAGTTTATGTATGAGATGGTTATATGTTTTAATGTAAAGTGGCCTGCGCGTCATGGCATGATGGCCGGAGCCACGGGATTGCCACCTTAATGTAAACATCATAGAGATAGATTACAGGTGATGGTGACAAACATACACAGAGGACCTGACAAGGAGAAAGTGTACCAGGCACGTGATACGTCTCCAACGTATCTATAATTTTTGATTGCTCCATTCTACTTTATCTATTGTTTTAGGCAATATTGGGCTTTATTATCCACTTTTATATTTTTTTTGGGACTAACCTATTAACCGGAGGCCCAGCCCAGATTTGTTGTTTTATGCCTATTTCAGTGTTTCGAGGAAAAGGAATATCAGACGAAGTCAAAGTGGAACGAAATCAACTGGAGAAGTTATTTTTGGAAGGAAGGCAACCCATGGAACTTGGAGTGCATGTCAGGGGAGATACGGGCTGCCCACGAGGGTGGGGGCGCGCCCCCTGCCTCGTGGGGCTCCCGTAGCTCCTCCGACGTACCCCCTGCACCCATATATACTCTTGTACCCTAAAACTTCCAGAACAGAAGATAGATCGGGAGTTCCGCCGCCGCAATCCTCTGTAGCCACCAAAAACCACTCGGGAGCCCGTTCGGCACCACGGAGGGGGAACCCATCACCGGTGGCCATCTTCATCATCCTGGTGCTATCCATGACGAGGAGGGAGTAGTTCACCCTCGGGGCTGAGGGTATGTACTAGTAGCTATGTGTTTGATCTCTCTCTCTCTCGTGTTCTCTCTCGTGTTCCCTCTATGGCACGATCTTGATGTATCGCGAGCTTTGCTATTGTAGTTGGATCTTATGATGTTTCTCCCCCTCTAATCTCTTGTGATGAATTGAGGTTCCCCGTTGAAGTTATCTTATCAGATTGAGTCTTTTATGAGAACACTTGATGTATGTCTTGCCGTGTTTATCTGTGGTGACAATGGGATATCACGTGCCACTTGATGTATGTTTTGGTGACCAACTTGCGGGTTCCGCTCATGAACCTATGCATAGGGGTTGGCACACGTTTTCTTGACTCTTCGGTAGAAACTTTGGGGCACTCTTTGAAGTACTTTGTGTTGGTTGGATGAATCTGAGATTGTGTGATGCATATCGTATAATCATGCCCACGGATACTTGAGGTGACAATGGAGTATCTAGGTGACATTAGGGTTTTGGTTGATTTGTGTCTTAAGGTGTTATTCTAGTACGAACTCTTTTATAGATTGATCCGAAAGAATAACTTTGAGGTGGTTTCGTACCCTACCATAATTTCTATGTTTGTTCTCCTCTATTAGTGGCTTTGGAGTGACTCTTTTTTGCATGTTGAGGGCTTGTTATATGATCTATCTATGTTATTATTGTTGAGAGAACTTGCACTAGTGAAAGTATGAACCCTAGGCCTTGTTTCCTATCATTGCAATACCGTTTACGCTCACTTTTACCACTTGTTACCTTGCTGTTTTTATATTTTCAGATTACAAAGAGCTTTATCTACCATCCATATTGCACTTGTATCACCATCTCTTCGCTGAACTAGTGCACCTATACAATTTACCATTGTATTGGTGTGTTGGGGACACAAGAGACTCTTTGTTATTTGGTTGCAGGGTTGCTTCAGAGAGACCATCTTCATCCTACGCCTCCTACGGATTGATAAACCTTAGGTCATCCACTTGAGGGAAATTTGCTACTGTCCTACAAACCTGTGCACTTGCAGGCCCAACAACGTCTACAAGGAGAAGGTTGCGTAGTAGACATCAGCACGCGACGAGGAGCTATAATTTCATGTCACGACAAAATTTCAGATTTTGGTGTCACGGCGACGTTTTCTGAAACGATCGCCACGACAACATTTTCTGAAATCGTCATCATGTCAATGTTTTTGAGACAATTGCCTAGGTAACGGAATATTCGCCGTCACGTCGCTTCAACTAGAGATTGAAGACGAGCATGGAAGATTCCCGGCACCCAGTGTTATACCATGTCATGCTATTATGAATTGCCTGAGATGTTTATCCCTTTATTGTTTACACCCTTTTGATTGCGCAGTAGTCAATTATTAGGGTGATCTCTCACAGCAAATATCAAGTTAAAAGGTGCTCTTCCGAGTGTAGCAACCATCTATAACACTTAACAGTCCGGAGTGCGTCATGCCCACATGAGTACAAACGGGTTGTGAGGTGATTGCACTCTGTTGTCTTGAAGTTCTAGCAGAATAGTTCTGAGCTCGGGGCACAAAAGCATCGAAAGATGAACAAGAGTCATATGGAGATATGATCAGCAAAAGATTGCCTACTGGTCAAAATTCTCATCATCAGTGATGCACACATCAATGGCTGAGAACTAGACTTGGATCTTGAATCACTCACTATTAATTATGAGAGATATTAATTTGAGTGGGAGTGCACTATAAATTTAAACTTGTTCAACACTAGTGCTATAATAAATTATGAATTGTGTCTAAGGCTATTGGTGTGTTTGTCGTTGTAGATGGCTCGCAATATGTTCAACTTAGCCCCTATGCTTGAGAAATAAAAGTTTACTGCAAATGATGCGGATTGGATCCGAAACCTGAGATTTTTTTCTCAGGAATGCTAAAAAGAAGTATGTGATGGATCAACTATTGGCGAACGTTGCAGAAAATAAAAAATTTCCTACGGTTTCACCAAGATCCATCTATGAGTTCATCTAGCAACAAGTGATAGGAGTGCATCTACATACCTTTGTAGATCGCGAGCGGAAGCGTTCAAGAGAACGGGGGTTGAGGAGTCGTACTCGTCGTGATCCAAATCACCCGATGACCAAGTGCGAACGGACAGCACCTCCGCGTTCAACACACGTCGGAGGCGGATGGCGTCTCCGCACCTTGATCCAGCAAGGAGGAGGGAGAGGTTGAGGAAGAAGGCTCCAACAGCAGACGACGGCGTGGTGGTGATGGAGTGGCGATTCTGGCAGGCTTCGCCAAGCTCCCGCGGAGGAGGAGAGGTGTTGGGGAGGGGAGGGGCTGCGCCTTGGATGTGGTGTGCAGCCCTCCCCTCGCCCCTCTATTTATAGGGGAAGGGGGAAGGGGGCCGGGCCCCTCTAGATGAGATCTAGAGGGGGCGGCGGCCAAGGGGAGGGGGCTTGCCCCCCAAGCAAGGGGGGCGCCCCCACTAGGGTTTCCCCCCCAACCCTAGGCGCATGGGCCCAAGGGGGGGATGCGCCCAGCCCTCCAGGGGCTGGTTCCCTGCCCACTACGGCCCATGAGGCCCTCCGAGAGAGGTGGCCCCTCTCGGTGGACCCCCGGAACCCCTCCGGTGGCCCCGGTACAATACCGATATGCCCCCGAAACTTTCCGGTGACCGTATGACAACTTCCCATATATAAATCTTCACCTCCGGACCATGCCGGAACTCCTCGTGACGTCCGAGTTCTTATCCGGGACTCCGAACAACATTCGGTAATCACATACAAGTCTTCCTAATAACCCTAGCGTCACCGAACCTTAAGTGTGTAGACCCTACGGGTTCGGGAATCATGCAGACATGACCGAGACAGCTCTCCGGCCAATAACCAACAGCGGGGTCTCGATACCCATGTTGGCTCCCACATGTTCCACGATGATCTCATCGGATGAACCACGATGTCGAGGTTTCAAGCAACCCCGTATACAATTCCCTTTGTCAATCGGTACGTTACTTGCCCGAGATTCGATCGTCGGTATCCCAATACCTCGTTCAATCTCGTTACAGGCAAGTCACTTTACTCGTACCGTAATGCATGATCCCGTGACCAAACACTTGGTCACTTTGAGCTCATTTTGATGATGCATTAGCGAGTGGGCCCAGAGATACCTCTCCGTCATACGGAGTGACAAATCCGATCTCGATCCGTGTCAACCCAACAGACACTTTCGGAGATACCCGTAGTATACCTTTATAGTCACCCGATTCGTTGTGACGTTTGGTACACCCAAAGCACTCCTACGGTATCCGGGAGTTACACGATCTCATGGTCTAAGGAAAGGATACTTGACATTGGAAAAGCTCTAGCAAACGAACTACACGATCTTTTGCTATGCTTAGGATTGGGTCTTGTCCATCACATCATTCTCCTAATGATGTGATCCTGTTAACAATGACATCCAATGTCCATAGTCAGGAAACCATGACTATCTATTGATCAACGAGCTAGTCAACTAGAGGCTCACTAGGGACATGTTGTAGTCTATGTATTCACACGTGTATTACGATTTCCGGATAATACAATTATAGCATGAATAAAAGACAATTATCATGAACAAGGAAATATAATAATAGTCCTTTTATTATTGCCTCTAGGGCATATTTCCAACAGTCTCCCACTTGCACTAGAGTCAATAATCTAGTTACATTGTGATGAATCGAACACCCATAGAGTTACGGTGTTGATCATGTTTTGCTTTCATGAAAGAGGTTTAGTCAACGGATCTGCGACATTCAGATCCGTATGCACTTTGCAAATTTCTATGTCTCCATCTTGAACATTTTCACGAATGAAGTTGAAGCGGCGCTTGATGTGCCTGGTCTTCTTGTGAAACCTGGGCTCCTTGGCAAGTGCAATAGCTCGGTGTTGTCACGGAAGAGTTTGATCGGCCAGACGCATTGGGTATGACTCCTAGGTCGGTGATGAACTCCTTCACCCAAATTGCTTCATGTGTTGCCTCCGAGGCTGCCATGTACTCCGCTTCACATGTAGATCCCGCCATACGACGCTTTGCTTGCGGCTGCACCAGCTTCGCTCCACCATTCAACATATACACGTATCCGGTTTGTGACTTGGAGTCATCCAGATCTGTGTCGAAGCTAAGCGTCGGCGTAACCCTTCTGACGAGCTTTTCATCACCTCCATAAGCGAGAAACATGTCCTTAGTCCTTTTCGGTACTTCAGGATATTCTTGACCGTTGTCCGATGTTCCTTGCCGGGATTACTTTGGTACCTTCCTACCAAACTTAAGGCAAGGTTTACATCAGGTCAGTACATAGCATGGCATACATAATAGACCCTATGGCTGAGGCATGGGGATGACACTCATCTCTTCTATATCTTCTGCCGTGGTGGGACATTGAGCCGAGCTCAATTTCACACCTTGTAATCTGAGCAAGAACCCTTTCTTGGACTGATCCATTTTGAACTTCTTCAATATCTTATCAAGGTATGTGCTTTGTGAAAGACCTATGAGGCATCTCGATCTATCTCTATAGATCTTGATGCCTAATATATAAGCAACTTCTCCAAGGTCCTTCATTGAAAAACTCTTATTCAAGTAGGCCTTAATGTTGTCTGAAGTTCTATATCATTTCCCATCAAAAGTATGTCATCTACATATAATATGAGAAATGCTACGGAGCTCCCACTCATTTTCTTGTAAACGCAGGCTTCTCCATAAGTCTGCATAAACCCAAACGCTTTGATCATCTCATCAAAGCGAATGTTCCAACTCCGAGATGCTTGCACCAGCCCATGAATGGATCGCTGGAGCTTGCATACCTTGTTAGCATTCTTAGGGTCGACAAAACCTTCTGGCTGCATCATATACAGTTCTTCCTTAAGATAACCGTTAAGGAATGCCGTTTTGACGTCCATTTGCCATATCTCATAATCATAGTATGCGGCAATTGCTAACATGATTCAGACGGACTTCAGCTTCACTACGGGAGAGAAAGTCTCATCGTAGTCAACCCCTTGAACTTGCCGATAACCCTTAGCGACAAGTCGAGCTTTATAGATGGTAACATTACCATCCGCGTCCGTCTTCTTCTTAAAGATCCATTTGTTTTCTATCGCTCGCCGATCATCGGGCAAGTCTGTCAAAGTCCATACTTTGTTTGCATACATGGATTCTATCTCGGATTGCATGGCTTCAAGCCATTTGTTGGAATCTGGACCCGCCATCGCTTCTTCATAGTTCGAAGGTTCACCGTTGTCTAACAACATGATTTCCAGGACAGGGTTGCCATACCACTCTGGTGTCGAACGTGTCCTTGTGGACCTACGAAGTTCAGTAGCAACTTGATCCGAAGAACCTTGATCATCATCATTAATTTCCTCTCCAGTCGGTGTAGGCACCACAGGAACATTTTCCTGAGCTGCACTACTTTCCGGTTCAAGAGGCAGTACTTCATCGAGTTATACTTTCCTCCCACTTACTCCTTTCGAGAGAAACTCCTTTTCCATAAAGGATCCGTTCTTGGCAACAAAGATCTTGCCTTCGGATCTAAGGTAGAAGGTATACCCAATGGTTTCCTTAGGGTATCCTATGAAGACGCATTTTTCCGACTTGGGTTCGAGCTTTTCAGGTTGAAGTTTCTTGACATAAGCATCGCATCCCCAAACTTTTAGAAACGACAGCTTAGGTTTCTTCCTAAACCACAATTCATACGGTGTCATCTCAACGGATTTAGATGGAGCCCTATTTAAAGTGAACGTAGCTGTTTCTAGAGCATATCCCCAAAATGATAGCGGTAAATCGGTAAGAGACATCATAGATCGCACCATATCCAATAGAGTGCGATTAAGATGTTCGGACACACCATTACGCTGAGGTGTTTCAGGCGGCGTGAGTTGTGAAACGAGTCCACATTTTCTTAAGTGCGTACCAAATTCGTGACTTAAATATTCTCCTCCACGATCTGATCGTAAGAATTTTATCTTTCGGTCACGTTGATTCTCTACTTCATTCTAAAATTCCTTGAACTTTTCAAAGGTCTCGGACTTGTGTTTCATCAAGTAGACATACCCATTTCTACTTAAGTAAATCGGTGAGAGTGAGAACATAACGATATCCTCCATGAGCCTCAACGCTCATTGGACCGCACACATCGGTATGTATGATTTCCAATAAGTTGGTTGCTCGCTCCATTGTTCCATGAGCGGAGTCTTGGTCATTTGCCCATGAGGCATAGTTCGCATGTGTCAAATGATTCATAATCGAGAGACTCTAAAAGTCCATCAGCATGGAGCTTCTTCATGCGCTTGACACCAATGTGACCAAGGCGGCGGTGCCACAAGTATGTGGGACTATCGTTATCAACTTTACATCTTTTGGTATTCACACTATGAATATGTGTAACATCACGTTCGAGATTCATTAAGAATAAACCATTGACCATCGGGCATGACCATAAAACATATCTCTCATATAAATAGAACAACCATTATTCTCGGATTTAAATGAGTAGCCATCTCGTATTAAGCGAGATCCAGATACAATGTTCATGCTCAAACTTGTCACTAAATAACAATTATTGAGGTCTAAAACTAATCCCATAGGTAAATGTAGAGGTAGCGTGCCGACGGCGATCACATCGACCTTGGAACCATTCCCGACGCGCATCGTCACCTCGTCCTTCACCAGTCTCCGCTTAATCCATAGCTCCTGCTGTGAGTTACAAATATGAGCAACGGCACCGGTATCAAATACCCAGGAGTTACTACGAGTACTGGTAAGGTATACATCAATTACATGTATATCACATATACCTTTAGTGTTGCCGGCCTTCTTGTCCGTTAAGTATTTGGGGCAGTTCCGCTTCCAGTGACCCTTCCCTTTGCAATAAAAGCACTCGATCTCGGGCTTGGGTCCATTCTTTGACTTCTTCCCGGCAACTGGCTTACCGGGCGTGGCAACATCTTTGCCGTCCTTCTTGAAGTTCTTCTTACCTTGCCCTTCTTGAACTTGGTGGTTTTATTGACCATCAACACTTGATGTTCCTTTTTGATTTCTACCTCTGCTGACTTCAGCATTGAAAATACTTCAGGAATAGTTTTCACCATCCCACGCATATTGTAGTTCATCACAAAGCTCTTGTAGCTCGGTGGGAGCGTTGAAGGATTCTGTCAATTACCGCCTCGTCCGGAGGTTAATATTCAAGCTGGGACAGGCGGTTGTGCAACCTGGACATTACGAGTATGTGCTCACCGTGAGAACTATTTTCCTCCATCTTACAACTATAGTACTTGTCGGAGACCTCATATCTCTCGACCCGGGCGTGAGCTTGGAAAACCATTTTCAGCTCCTCGAACATCTCATATGCTCCGTGTTGCTCAAAACGCTTTTGGAGCCCCGGTTCTAAGCTGTAAAGCATGCCGCACTGAACGAGGGAATAATCATCAACACGTGACTGCCAAGCGTTCATAACGTCTTGGTTCTCTGGGATGGGTGCTTCACCTAGCGGTCCTTCTAGGACATATGCTTTCTTTGCATCTATGAGGATGATCCTCAGGTTCCGGACCCAGTCCGTATAGTTGCTGACATCATCTTTCAGCTTGGTTTTCTCTAGGAACGCGTTGAAGTTCATGTTGACATGAGCGTTGGCCATTTGATCTACAAGACATATTTGCAAAGATTTTAGACTAAGTTCATGATAATTAAGTTCATCTAATCAAATTATTTAATGAACTCCCACTCAGATTTGACATCCCTCTAGTCATCTAAGTGTTACATGATGAGAGTCGACTAGGCCGTGTCCGATCATCACGTGAGACGGACTAGTCATCATCGGTGAACATCTCCATGTTGATCGTATCTTCCATACGACTCATGTTCGACCTTTCGGTCTCTGTGTTACGAGGCCATATGCGTACATGCTAGGCTCGTCAAGTTAACCTAAGTGTTTCGCATGTGTAAAACTGTCTTACACCCGTTGTATGTGAACGTAGGAATCTATCACACCCGATCATCACGTGGTGCTTGAAGCATTTAACTTTAGCAACGGCACACAGTTAGGGGGAACACTTTCTTGAAATTATTATGAGGGATCATCTTATTTACTACCGCCGTTCTAAGTAAACAAGATGCATAAACATAATAAACATCACATGCAATTAAATAGTAGTCACATGATATGGCCAATATCATATAGCTCCTTTGATCTCCATCTTGGGGCTCCATGATAATCTTGTCACCGGCATGACACCATGATCTCCATCATCATGATTTCCATCATCGTGTCTCCATGAAGTTGCTCGCCAACTATTACTTCTACTACTATAGCTAACGGTTTAGCAATAAAGTAAAGTAATTACATGGCGTTGAATCAATGACACGCAGGTCATACAATAATTAAGACAACACCTATGGCTCCTGCCGGTTGTCATACTCATCGACATGCAAGTCGTGATTCCAATTACAAGAACATGATCTCATACATCACAATATATCATTCATCATTCATCACAACTTTTGGCCATATCACATCACAAGGCAATTGCTGCAAAAACAAGTTAGACGTCCTCTAATTGTTGTTGCATCTTTTACGTGGCTGCAATAGGGTTCTAGCAAGAACGTTTTCTTACCTATGAAAAAGCCACAACGTGATTTGTCAACTTCTATTTACCCTTCACAAGGACCCTTTTCATTGAATCCGCTCCAACTAAAGTGGGAGAGACAGACACCCGCTAGCCACCTTATGCAACTAGTGCATGTCAGTCGGTGGAACCTGTCTCACGTAAGCATACGTGTAAGGTCGGTCCGGGCCGCTTCATCCCACAATACCGCTGAAGCAAAATAAGACTAGTAGCGGCAAGAAAGTTGACAACATCTACGCCCACAACAAATTGTGTTCTACTCGTGCCAAGAGAACTACGCATAGACCTAGCTCATGATGCCACTTTGTTGGGGAACGTTGCAGAAAATAAAAATTTCCTACGGTTTCACCAAGATCCATCTATGAGTTCATCTAGCAACGAGTGATAGGAGTGCATCTACATACCTTTGTAGATGCATGGCGGAAGCGTTCAAGAGAGCAGGGGTTGAGGGAGTCGTACTCGTCGTGATCCAAATCACCGATGACCAAGTGCCGAACGGACAGCACCTCCGCGTTCAACACATGTATGGAGTGGATGACGTCTCCTGCACCTTGATCCAGCAAGGAGGAGGGAGAGGTTGAGGAATAAGGCTCCAACAGCAGCACGATGGCGTGGTGGTGATGGAGTGGCAGTTCTGCGGCAGGGCTTCGCCAAGCTCACGCGGAGGAGGAGAGGTGTTGGGGAGGGGAGGGGTTGTGCCTTGGATGTTGTGTGCAGCCCTCCCCTCGCCCCTCTATTTATAGGGGAAGGGGGAAGGGGCGGCCCCTCTAGATGAGATCTAGAGGCGGCCAAGGGAGGGTTTGCCCCCAAGCAAGGCGCCCCCACTGGGGTTCCCCCAACCCTAGGCGCATGGGCCCAAGGGGGGATGCTCCCAGCCCTCCAGGGGCTGGTTCCCTACCCACTATGGCCCATGAGGCCCTCCGAGAGAGGTGGCCCCTCTCGGTGGACCCCCGGAACCCCTCCGGTGGCCCCGGTACAATACCGATATGCCCCCGAAACTTTTCGGTGACCGTATGACAACTTCCCATATATAAATCTTCACCTCCGGACCATTCCGGAACTCCTCGTGACGTCCAGGATCTTATCCAGGACTCAACAACATTCGGTAATCACATACAAGTATTCCTAATAACCCTAGCGTCACCGAACCTTAAGTGTGTAGACCCTACGGGTTCGGGAATCATGCAGACATGACCGAGACGGCTCTCCGGGCAATAACCAACAGCGGGATCTGGATACCCATGTTGGCTCCCACATGTTCCACGATGATCTCATCGGATGAACCACGATATCGAGGTTTCAAGCAACCCCATATACAATTCCCTTTGTCAATCGGTACGTTACTTGCCCGAGATTCGATCGTCGGTATCCCAATACCTCGTTCAATCTCGTTACAGGCAAGTCACTTTACTCGTACCGTAATGCATGATCCCGTGACCAAACACTTGGTCACTTTGAGCTCATTTTGATGATGCATTACCGAGTGGTCCCAGAGATACCTCTCCGTCATACGGAGTGACAAATCCCAGTCTCGATCTGTGTCAACCCAATAGACACTTTCGGAGATACCCGTAGTATACCTTTATAGTCACCCAGTAACGTTGTGACGTTTGGTACACCCAAAGCACTCCTACGGTATCCGGGAGTTACACGATCTCATGGTCTAAGGAAAGGATACTTGACATTGGAAAAGCTCTAGCAAACGAACTACACGATCTTGTGCTATGCTTAGGATTGGGTCTTGTCCATCACATCATTCTCCTAGTGATGTGATCCTGTTATCAATGACATCCAATGTCCATAGTCAGGAAACCATGACTATCTATTGATCAACGAACTAGTCAACTAGAGGCTCACTAGGGACATGTTGTAGTCTATGTATTCACACGTGTATTACGATTTCCGGATAATATAACTATAGCATGAATAAAAGACAATTATCATGAACAAGGAAATATAATAATATTCCTTTTATTATTGCCTCTAGGGCATATTTCCAACATCAACCCCATGATCTACATTGACTCTTCTTCTTTCGCTGCTCTCCGGAGTCGGTAACGATAGTTGATCCCATCCCGTTATGCATCTTCATATTGATCTTGGTGATGGTAGGTTTGAAATTTTTTGTTTTCTACTACGTTTCCCAACACGAGCCCACGTAATCATCAGTTTCTTGCACCGCCTCCACGCCAGACGTGCAATCTGTTTTTATAATGACTTTGTTGCACCCAATTCTCCCTGCTAAGTATAAACCGTTTCGTATCAAGGTAATCTCTTCCGAGTCAACACAACTTGAGTGTGGAAGGAACCAAGATGTTGTAGCAATGAAGTTTCCCCTTCCATCACGGGCAATAGCATGCACCCGTTGCTCCTGAGAATGTCTCATATTGAAAAGTTGCGTCAATGTTAATTTTGATAACATCACCGCATGGCTTCTTCCACATCTGATCTTCCTTTCTTCTCGGCAACATTGTTGTGTAAGCTCTTACAAAAATCATCACGAGGACTTTGATTAACACAGCACTCCTTTTAGGGGTTTGGATCACTTCACCTTTGATATGCTGACGCCGCTGCCACCAAATAACCATGATGCAACCAAAACCAATTCAGTGGTTTGCAAGCCCTTGTGAACTGAATCGATCCTGACTAGAATTTCCGATGGGACAGACCCGGAGCGATCTTATCTTGCTGCATCTGTTATGATTTCATGTAGCCCGAGTTCAGTCCAAACTTCCTTCGCCCTACAATAGGTAAAAAGGACATACTGAACATCCTCAATCCCAATCTTACAGATCGGGCATTGGGGTATTAAAGGTATATGCATATCTACAAGGATTCCCAAGCAAGGAAGAGATCCATTCAAAGCTTTCCATGCAAAGTGTTTGATCTTCCCAGGAATTTTCAGATTCCATATTTCCTTCCAAATATTATTAATTTGCACGTTCCCCTATCCATCAGACCGGATCAGTCGCTGCCATACTGATGCTCGAACTCTCAGTGGTACGCTGACCGAACCGAGAATGTCCCTAATCTAGTGTAGTTCCAAGCCACGAAGTCCTCCATGAGCTGGACATTTAGTGGTATTTGCAAGATCCTATAAGCATCCACTGGCCAAAAAACATCTCTAATCAAGATTTCGTCCCAATGGCCCATGTGTGGGTTTATGAGCTCCTCCACATATCTAAGCATTGTTGCACCTCTTGGGGTAATAACCTTCCGCGACGGGCTTGATGGGATCCGTGGATCATGCCATATATTTATCTGTGATCCCGTTCCGACATGCCATATGCAGCCCCTTTGAAAAGTCTGAATGCCAGAAACAATGCTTTGCCACATATATGATGACCCCTTCTTCGGACCAACCTTCAAAATGTTCCCATCGGGATAGCATTTAGCGCTCAACACACGTGCACATAAAGAATCTGAGTTCTGGAGTAGTCGCCAACACTGATCTGCTAACATAGCAACATTAAAACTGCGAAGGTCTCTAAACCACAATCCCCCTTTACTCTTTGGTACACACATTTTCCACCACGCAAACAAGTGCATCTTTTTCTTCTCCTCACTATCTCCCCACCAAAATTCTGATGTTTCATCTGTAATGGCTTTGCAAATTCCTTTGGGTAATTTAAAAACTGACATAGTGTAGGAAGGAATATCATGTGCAATTGATTTAAGTAAATTTCCTTCCCTTGCATAAACAAAATTTTCTCCTTCCATCCCTTCAGACGTTGGCAGACACGATCTACAAGATGCTGGAAACAGTCACTTTTGTCAACACCCACCATTATGGGCAGCCCCAAATAAGTGTCTGAGAGTGCTTCTATAACAATATGTCACTACTAGGAAAAAGCCTAGTAGTACCGCAGGTTAAAAGCTAGTAGCGCCGCGGGTGCCTGCACTACTACTACGGTGCTACAGCTAACTAGTAGTAGTAGCGCGGTGCTTCCCGCGCTACTAGTACGTGTGTTAGTAGTAGTGCGGGTTCGACACGCGATACTACTAACTATCTGTAGCGCGTGTCTGTGACCCGCGCTACTACTATTAATTTGAAAAACCAAAAAGAAATCTCGACCCCATGACGCGTGCATGTTGACCGGGAGCAGGGAGATCTCAGCCATGACGCGTGCCTCGTGGAAGCCGTCAAGGGCGGCCGCGGAGGCCAGCCCGGCGTGGGCCGGGAGCTGGAGGACCTAGATCTTGGCATCGTGCGTAGGGAGCAGCACCTTGCGGCGGCCGTCGCCATTGAGGCCGGCGACGAGAGGCGACGGGAGGCGGTCCACGTCGTGCTTGATCGGGAACCCGTCGTCGGAAAGGTGGTACCACGCCTCCCGGAACGAGAAGTCACCCTCGTGTTGCCGGAGGAGGAGGGGGATGGGTCAGCTAGGGTTCCGGATCGAATCGAAGAGGGGGGGAGGAGGAGAGCTAACATGGAGCGAGAAGAAGACGGTGAAGGCGGCGAGGAGGAGGAGGCCGAGGTCGCACTTCCGCATCTTGGCGACTGCGAGGAGCTCCAGCGACCGCCCACCGGAGGGATCTCGGAGAGGGAGGGGGAAGAAAGCAGAGTGTACCAGTGGCAGCCACCGCTGGAGTATGAGGGAGAGACGAGAAAAGTGAGAGAGGGGGAAAGTGAGCGAGAGAGGAGGGATTCGGACGAGGATACGGGGATTTCACCTACCTCGTACTTAGTAGTAGCGAGGGGTATAAAACCACGCTACTGTTGGGGAACGTTGCATAAAATCAAAAAAATTCCTACGTTCACCAAGATTCATCTATGAGTTCATCTAGCAACGAGTGAGAGAGATGCATCTACATACCCTTTGTAGATCGCGTGCGGAAGCGTTCAAGAGAACGGGGTTGAGGGAGTCGTTCTCGTCGTGATCCAAATCACCGGAGATCCTAGCGCGAGCAGACGGCACCTCCGCGTTCAACACACGTGCGGTCAGCGTGGCGTCTCCTCCGTCTTGATCCAGCAAGGGGAAGGAGAGGTTGATGAAGATCCGTGACCTGACGGCGTGGTGGTGGATGCAGTGATACTCGGCGAGGCTTCGCCAAGCAACTGGGGAGGAGGAAGAGGTGTAGCAGGGGGAGGGAGACGCCAAGTGTTCAGGGTGCGGCTGCCCTCCCTCCCCCCCCCCCCCCTTATATAGGTCCCCTGGGGGGCGCCGGCCCTGGAGATTAGATCTCCAAGGGGGGGGCGCCGGCCAAGGGGGGAGGCTTGCCCCCCAAGGCAAGTGGGGCGCCCCCACCCTAGGGTTTCCAACCCTAGGCGCAGGGGGGGCCAAGTGGGGTGCGCACCAGCCCACCAGGGGCTGGTTCCTCCACTTCAGCCCACGGGCCCTCCGGGATAGGTGGCCCCACCCGATGGACCGGGACCCTTCCGGTGGTCCCAGACAATCTGCAGTAACCCCGAAAATTCTCCCGATAGCGAAATAGCACTTCCTATATATAATTCTTTACCTCCGGACCATTTCGAACTCCTCGTGACGTCCGGGATCTCATCCAGGACTCGAACAACATTCGGTTTGCTGCATACTCATATTCATACAACCCTAAGCGTCACCGAACCTTAAGTGTGTAGACCCTCACGGGTTCGGAGACATGCGAGACATAATGAGACGGCTCTCCGGTCAATAACCAACAGTGGGATCTGGATACCCATGTTGGCTCCCACATGCTCCTCGATGATCTCATCGGATGAACCACGATGTCGAGGATTCAAACAACCCCATATACAATTCCCTTTGTCAGACGGTATGTTACTTGCCCGAGATTCGATCGTCGGTATCCCAATACCTTGTTCAATCTCATTACCGGCAAGTCACTTTATTAAATCTTAGTAATGCATGATCCGTGACCAAACACTTGGTCACTTTGAGCTCATTATGATGATGCACTACCGAGTGGGCCCAGTGATACCTCTACATGTCTGAGTGACAAATCCAGTCTCGATCCGTGTCAACCCAATGAGACACTTTCGGAGATACCTGTAATGCACCTTTATAGTCACCCGGTTACATTGTGACGTTTGGTACATCAAAAGCACTCCTACGGTATCCGGGAGTTACACGATCTCATGGTCTAAGGAAAAGATACTTGACATTGGAAAAGCTCTAGCAAAGCGAACTACACGATGTTGTGCTATGCTTAGGTTTGGGTCTTGTGCATCATATTATTCTCCTAATGATGTGATCCCGTTATCAATGACATCCAATGTCCATAGTCAGGAAACCATGACTATCTATTGATCACCGAGCTAGTCAACTAGAGGCTCACTAGGGACATGTTGTGGTCTATCTATTCACACGTGTATTACGATTTCCAGATAATACAATTATAGCATGAATAAAAGACAATTATCACGAACAAGGAAATATAATAATAATCCTTTTATTATTGCCTCTAGGGCATATTTCCAACAGTCTCCCACTTGAATATGTGTAACATCATGTTCGAGATTCATTAAGAATAAACCATTGACCATTGGAGCATGACCATAAAACATATCTCTCATATAAATAGAACAACCATTATTCTCGGATTTAAATGAGTAGCCATCTCGTATTAAGCGAGATCACGATACAATGTTCATGCTCAAACTTGGCACTAAATAACAATTATTGAGGTTTAAAACTAATCCCGTAGGTAAATGTAGAGGTAGCGTGCCGACGGCGATCACATCGACCTTGGAACCATTCACGGCGCGCATCGTCACCTCGTCCTTCGCGATCTCCGTTTATTCCGCAGCTCCTGCTATGAGTTACAAATATGAGTAGCGACACGGTATCAAATACCGGGGAGTTACTACGAGTACTGGTAAGGTACACATCAATTACATGTATATCAAATATACCTTTGGTGTTGCCGGCCTTCTTATCCGCTAAGTATTTGGGGCAGTTCCGCTTCCAGTGACCCTTCCCTTTGCAATAAAAGCACTCTGTCTCAGGCTTGGGTCCATTCTTTGACTTCTTCCGGCAAGCTGACTTACCGGTAGCGGCAACATCCTTGTCGTCCTTCTTGAAGTTCTTCTTACCCTTGCCCTTCTTGAACTTAGTGGTTTTATTGACCATCAACACTTGATGTTCTTTCTTGATTTCTACCTCTGCTGACTTCAGCATTGAAAATACTTCAGCATTGTAGTTCATCACAAAGCTCTTGTAGCTCGGTGGGAGCGACTGAAGGATTCTGTCAATGACCGCCTCGTCCGGGAGGTTAATATCCAGCTGGGACAGGCGGTTGTGCAACCCAAACATTTTGAGTATGTGCTCACTGACAGAACTATTTTCCTCCATCTTACAACTATATAACTTGTCGGAGACTTCATATCTCTCGACCCGGGCATGAGCTTGGAAAACTATTTTCAGCTCCTCGAACATCTCATATGCTCCGTGTTGCTCAAAACGCTTTTGGAGCCCCGGTTCTAAGCTGTAAAGCATGCCGCCTTTGAGCGAGGGAGTAATCATCAAGACGAGACTACCAAGCATTCATAATGTCTTGGTTCTGCAGGATAGATTGCTTCACCTAAGCGGTGCTTCTAGGACATATTGTTTCTTGGCTGCTATGAGGATGATCCTCGGGTTAGGACCAGTCCGAATAGTTGCTGCCATCATCTTTCAGCTTGGTTTTCTCTAGGAGCAGCGTTGAAGTTCATGGTGACATGAGCGTTGGCCATTTGATCTACAAGACATTTTGCAAATATTTTAGACTAATGTTCATGATAATTAAGTTCATCTAATCAAATTATTTAATGAACTCCCACTCAGATTTGACATCCCTCTAGTCATCTAAGTGTTACATGATCCGAGTCGACTAGGCCGTGTCCGATCATCACGTGAGACGGACTAGTCATCGTCGGTGAACATCTCCATGTTGATCGTATCTTCCATACGACTCATGTTCGACCTTTCGGTCTCTTGTGTTCCGAGGCCATGTCTGTACATGCTAGGCTCGTCAAGTTAACCCTAAGTGTTTTGCATGTGTAAAACTGTCTTACACCCGTTGTATGTGAACGTAAGGATCTATCACACCCGATCATCGCGTGGTGCTTCGAAACGATGAACTTTAGCAACGGTGCACAGTTAGGGGGAACACTTTCTTGAAATTATTATAAGGGGTCATCTTATTTACTACCGCCGTTCTAAGTAAACAAGATGCACAAAACATAATAAACATCACATGCAATTATATAAAGTAGTCACATGATATGGCCAATATCATATAGCTCCTTTGATCTTCATCTTCGGGGCTCCATGATCATCTTGTCACCGGCATGACACCATGATCTCCATCATCGTGTCTCCATGAAGTTGTTTCGCCAACTATTACTTCTACTACTATGGCTAACACGTTTAGCAATAAAGTAAAGTAATTTACATGGTGTTGAATCAATGACACGCAGGTCATACAATAATTAAGACAACTCCTATGGCTCCTGCCGTTGTCATACTCATCGACATGAAAGTCGTGATTCCTATTACAAGAACATGATCTCATACATCACAATATATCATTCATCATTCATCACAACTTACGGCCATATCACATCACATGACAATTGCTGCAAAAACAAGTTAGGCGTCCTTTAATTGTTGTTGCATCTTTTACGTGGCTGCAATTGGGTTCTAGCAAGAACGTTTTCTTACCTACGAATAACCACAGCGTGATTTGTCAACTTCTATTTACCCTTCATAAGGACCCTTTTAATCGAATCCGCTCCAACTAAAGTGGGAGAGACAGGACACCCGCTAGCCACCTTATGCAACTAGTGCATGTCAGTCGGTGGAACCTGTCTCACGTAAGCGTACGTGTAAGGTCGGTCCGGGCCGCTTCATCCCACAATACCGCTGAAGCAAAATAAGACTAGTAACGGCAAGAAGGTTGACAACATCTACGCCCACAACTAATTTGTGTTCTACTCGTGCAATAGAGAACTACGCATAGACCTAGCTCATGATGCCACTGTTGGGGAACGTTGCATAAAATAAAAAAATTCCTACGTTCACCAAGATCCATCTATGAGTTCATCTAGCAACGAGTGAGAGAGATGCATCTACATACCCTTTGTAGATCGCGTGCGGAAGCGTTCAAGAGAACGGGGTTGAGGAGTCGTTCTCGTCGTGATCCAAATCACCGGAGATCCTAGCGCCGAGCAGACGGCACCTCCGCGTTCAACACACGCGTACGGTCAGCATGACGTCTCCTCCGTCTTGATCCAGCAAGGGGGAAGGAGAGGTTGATGAAGATCCAGCAGCACGACGGCGTGGTGGTGGATGCAGCAGTACTCCGGCAGGGCTTCGCCAAGCAACTAGGGAGGAGGAACAGGTGTAGCAGGGGGAGGGAGGCGCCAAGTGTTCAGGGTGCGGCTGCCCTCCATCCCCCCCTTTATATAGGCCCCCTGGGGGGCGCCGGCCCTGGAGATTAGATCTCCAAGGGGCGTGACCAAGGGGGAGGCTTGCCCCAAGGCAAGTGGGCGCCCCACCCTAGGGTTTCCAACCCTAGGCGAGGGAGCCCAAGTGGGCGCACCATCCCACCAGGGCTGGTTCCTCCCACTTCAGCCCAAGGGGCCCTCCGGGATAGGTGGCCCCACCGGTGGACCAGGACCCTTCCGGTGGTCCATTACAATCCAGTAACCCCCGAAATTCTCCCGATGGCCGAAATAGCACTTCCTATATATAATTCTTTACCTCCGGACCATTCCGGAACTCCTCGTGACGTCCGGGATCTCATTCGGGACTCCGAACAACATTCGGTTTGCTGCATACTCATATTCATACAACCCTAGCGTCACAGAACCTTAAGTGTGTAGACCCTACGGGTTCGGGAGACATGCAGACATGACCGAGACGGCTCTCCGTTCAATAACCAACAGCGGGATCTGGATACCCATGTTGGCTCCCACATGCTCCTCGATGATTGAAAGGATCGATATGGTTGACTAGAGGGGGGGGTGAATAGGCAACTAACAATTTTTAAGCTTTTCTTTACCAATTTAAAACTTTGCAATAATAAAGGTTGTCTAGATGTGCAACTAGGTGGACAACCTATATGATCTAACAACACTAACACATGAGCAAGCAAGGATAAGACCACAAGTAAGCTTGCACAAGTAAAGGGATGAGATAACCAAAAGTGGAGCCGGTGGAGACGAGGATGTGTTACCGAAGTTCCTTCCTTTTGAGGGGAAGTACGTCTCCGTTAGAGCGGTGTGGAGGCACAATGCACCCCAAGAAGCCACTAGGGCCACCGTATTCTCCTCACGCCCTCACACAATGCGAGATGCCGTGATTCCACTATTGGTGCCCTTGAAGGCGGTGACCGAACCTTTACAAGCAAGGTTGGGGCAAACTCCACAACAACCGGAGGCTCCCAACAACAACAACAACACCACGAAGCTTCACCACAATGGAGTATGGCTTCGAGGTGACCTCAACCGTCTAGGGTGCTCAACACCCAAGAGTAACAAGATCCTAAAGGGATAAGTGGGGAAATCAAATTTCTCTTGGTGGAAGTGTAGATCTGGGCCTTCTCAACCAATCCGAGCAAATCAACAAGTTTGATTGGCTAGGAGAGAGATCGGCGAAAATGGAGCTTTGAGCAACAATGGAGCTTGGGGAAAGAGGTAAGTCAACAAGGAAGAAGAAGACCCCTTTATATAGTGGGGAACACATCCAACCGTTGCCCCACTATGCAGCCTCAAGACAGAGCGGTACTACCGCTTAGGAAGGGCGAGTACTACGAGGGCGGTACTACCGCCCCTACCCAACGGTACTACCGCTGAAGAGAAGGGCAGGTCAAAGGCCCAGGCGGTACTACATGGGAGCAGAGCATTACCGCTCTGGCGGTACTACCGCTATCGTCACCGCTAGTGCCGCAAAAACCCGACACGAGAAAACATCGTCTCGAATCGAGGCGGTAGTAAGCGGAACTATCGAGGTACTATCGAGTCTGTGAGCGGTACTACCGCTAACCGAGCGGTACTACCGCTACCGTGGAGCTGATACTACCGCTGGGAGGCTTCGGCGGTACTATCATTGTAGGTCGCGGTACTAATACCGGCAGGCGAAGATGAAACGGACTATCGGAGCAGCTCCAAAGAAGCAACAGGAAGGCGATGGGTGAGGAAAGGATGTTACGTGTGATTCCACCCAAGACTTACCAAAGCGGATCCCCTCTTAATAGTACGGTGACTCCTCTGAAACTAGTCCACCAACAACGAAACGCAGGAGCTACACCGTCTTGAATAAAAACACCGAGGGAGGAAATCGTCTCGTGCCAATGGATGATCCTCTGAAAGAACTTAACGCACACGATTAGTCCATAAGCGCATTGTCATCAATCACCAAAACCACTAGGGAATAAATATGCCCTTACAATCTCCCCCTTTTTGGTGGATTGATGACAATACGGGATTTGCTTAAACATGACATATAGAAGGCATACAAACCCGACGTTCCTAACATGTAGAAGGGCTCCCCCTTGATGTGTGCTATTTTAGATAAGTGCTTTGGACTGCACAGCACACATACTCGGATCAAAGCTCCCCCTACATTTTAGAGACCCAAAAACTAAGCATGGTGTATGAGAGCAGCATAGATGATATAACAAGGAAAGCACGCAACTCATGAGCTAGATAGACATAGAAAATAATATTGAAAGGGTAAGGTAGCATATGTCTCACACCATATGACTCGAACTTAAGTCTTACACGAACTTAGGTCTCACAGACAAACCAAAGCCAAGCAAACCAACCAAAACACGAACAAGACATGAAAGAGACACAGCTCGCAAATCCCTAAGCTCTCTCCCCCTTTGGCATCGAGACACCAAAAGGAGATGGAGGCGCTACACAGTCCCAGTGAGAGCAAAAGAGGGACACACGCGCCGAGCCCAGCAGAATCATCGACACCATTGTCGTCGATGCAGAAGTGCTCGGCCTCGAGAATCGGACCAGGGCAATCTGCTGAATCCACTCCTCCTCCTCAAGAAGGTGATCCTCGGATCCACTGCAGGACTGTAGCACCCAAGCGGCGCATGAGCTCCTTGTGGCGACCTCGAGCCTTCTTCTCAGCCACGTGAGCCATGTCTTGACCGTGAGACTCCATGCAAAAAGCTTCTTTACCTTGGCCTTGAGTTTCTTGGCCCAAGATGGCTCTGTCCCGGAGGGCATGTAGTCATCATCCTCATCCTCAGCACCAAACTCCTCTTCAGACTCCATAGCAGCAGCAGAGGACGGAACACCAGTCCTAGGAGCTTGAGTGCCCCAGTTATCCTTCTTCCTCAGACGCTTGACATCGTGAGAAACCAAGTCTCCAAGCTCCAGCGCCTCCTTGGGATAGACATGATCCCAGGCCTTCTCAATGAGCAGCATAATGAACGGACCATAAATCGGGCATTTGCGCTCGGAGATGGCAGAAACCAGCTCAGACCACATAACATGAGAGATATCCAAGGTCTCTCCGATTACTCTGCCCCTTCTCCGTGACGGAAAATAAGCATGTCCACGAGATAAGAGTGAACTGGTCCAGATTCCCGATCACGAGGGAAAAGTGTTTCTCTGAAGATACGGTGAAGTATATCCAGATAGGCAGGCAGCTCATAGGTCTCCTTCTTTGTCTCAGGGTTGATCTTCAGAGTACAGTAGGGCCACAGAGCTTGCTTGTGAGTGGCAGTGGCTCGAAGGTGGGGGCGAAAGCCGACAGCAGACTCAAGACCAAGATCTTCTACCCCAATCAACTGCATGAAAGCTTTCCACTTGACTGACAGCAACTTGCCATTGGTCATCCATGTCAGAGTCCTGTCCTCATCGGTCCCAAGGTGAACCGTGGCATAGAACTGAGCCACAATATCTGCATCATAGTCCTTGTTGAATTGCATGATCCCGAGAATGTTCAGCTGAGTGCACATCTCAAGAGCTTCACCAAAGTAGTCAGGATCACTCTTCATATGCTCGATGTTGATGGAGTGCACGTTGACATAGAGATTCTTCTTGGCCTTGAGAACATCAAAAAAAATGGCAAACTGGAACTTGTTCCAGAACAGACGGTTGACCAAAGTTGGATCTTGGGCGACCTCATATGGGTTGCGGCGGCGCCTTGCCCAGAACTCCTTGGGCGGCATTTACAGCCTTTATCTTGCCGGCTTGGACTTGGCCCAGTGCTATACGCATTTGGGAGGAGGTGGAGCACTAGAAGATCCTCCGGCAGGCTCGGTGGTGCTTGATGGCGCTTGGGCGTTACCTGACCGGGGTTGACCACTACGAGCTTGAGGCTCAGGAACCTCATCACCTGGAACCACACACACGAAACACGCAAACAACCAGAAAGAACGAGCATAAGCCACAAAATCGAACAAAAAGGATCAAGGAGAGGTAAGAGTAGGATGGAATTTGGTAGAGGGCGGTAGTACCATGAGCAAGGGGCGGTAGTACCGCTCAAGCGGTAATACCGCTCGAGGAGCGATAGTACCGCTCGCGTGATAATCTGCTGAAGCGAAAAGCAGTTTCCTACTACCGTGGTCGGATCCGGTACTTCCGTCCTACCAAATTCAAAAGTACTCCAACCAAACACTAATCCAAACTGCCTAGGAGCATTCTTCATCCTACTCAAGCCTAGATTTGGCCAAAAATCTAAGGATGCAACCGCTATTGCCCCTAAGAAGCTAGATTGGAAATCTAGACAAAAACAACAAGAGAACGGGGACAATACCGCATCCATGGCAAGAGGACGAGGTGGGGATCGACTCCACGAAGGAATGAAGAGGGACGGCCGGAGAGAGAGATCCGCGGAGCCCTCCGTGGCGCCGATTCTTTGAGAGAGGCAGCGAGGCGGCGAATGGGTATGGGGAGAAGAAACTCCCCCGCCTTGAAATAACCCGCCCGTCTCCTAAGCGGTAGTATGCATATTGGAGCGATAGTACCGCTACCATTAAGCGGTAGTACCGCTTGGAGCGGTAGTACCGCTTACTAGCGGTAGTACCGCCCGACAACCAAAGAGGGGCCTCTTAGGCACACAAAACACCACGAAAAGAACGGGGCGGCAAAGACAAAAGAGAGACCAGCAAAACAAAACACACGAAACACGACGGAACCCACTCCTTCAAAGCAAACAACACAAAAGGAGCAAGCTCAGGCCTCTCTCAAGAGAGGCGGTGGCGAGCCACCTATGTTTGAGTCAATTGGTATGGCACATGAAGAATTATCCTTGGGTCCATGACCAAAACTCCTCTTTGAAGCACAAGCGCCATCAACAATGGCTAAAGTGAAAGAGTTGATCGTTTTATGCATAAAGGGGAGGAGAGTTCATTAAGAGAACAACACTCCCCTATGTCCATGCCTACACCTAAACTAGACATCACATTAAGTGTGGTGGGAGTTACGCAGGTTCAAGTCACATTGCTCAAATCAATGATATTTAGCTCATGCCTTAACTTCATGAAATCTTGCTTCATCCAAGGGCTTCGTGAAAATATCTGCAAGGTTATCATGAGTGTTGACGTACTTGAGCTCGGTCTCCCCTCGCCTAATGTGATCCCGGATGAAGTGATACGAATCTCAATGTGCTTCGTCTTGAAGTGTTGCACCGGGTTGAGGGAAATCTTGATGGCACTTTCATTATCACACCAAAGAGGCACTTTGTCACAATTGACACCGTACTCCTTTAAAGTTTGCCTCATCCATAGGAGTTGAGCACAACAACTACCCGCCGCCACATACTCCGCTTGGTGGGAGAGAGACACACAACTTTGCTTTTGGAAGACCAACTTACCAACGAGCAACCAAGAAATTGGCACCCTCCGGAAGTGGACTTCCTATCCACTTTGTCTCCTGCCCAATCGGAATCCGTAAATCCTTCAAGCTTGAAGTTTGCTCCTCTTGGGTACCATAAGCCAAAGTTTGGGGTATGAGCCAAATATCGAAAGATTCGCTTGACTGCCACATAGTGACTCTCCTTTGGTGCGGCTTGAAACCGTGCACACATACCCACACTCAACATGATATCCGGTCTAGATGCACAAAGGTAAAGCAAAGATCCAATCATGGGCGATATACCTTTTGATCCACCGCTTTACCATTGGGATCAATGTCAAGTTGGCACTTGGTGGGCATTGGTGTAGTAGCCGCTTGACATCACTTAGCTTGAATCTTTTGAGCATGTCTTGAGTGTACTTGGCTTGGTTGATGAAGGTTCCTTCTCTTCTTTGTTTGATATCAAAACCAAGGAAGAACTTCAACTCTCCCATCGAAGACATCTTGAACTTGGAGGTCATGAGGCGGCAAATTCCTCATTGAAAGCTTTGTTAGGAGAACCAAAGATAATATCATCAACATATAGTTGGCATACAAACAACTCCCCATTGACCTTCTTAGTAAAAAGAGTGGGATCGATTTGCCCCACTTCAAAGCCGTGATCTTGTAGCAACTCGGTAAGGTGGTCATACCACGCACGTGGGGCTTGTTTAAGGCCATAGAGTGCCTTATCGAGTTGATACACATGATCCGGAAAGTAGGGGTCCTCGAACCCGGGGGGTTGCTTGACATAGACCAACTCATTAATGGGACCATTAAGAAAAGCACTTTTCACATACATTTGTTGCAACTTAAAGTTGTGATGGGAGGCATAAGCAATCAACAAGCGAATGGATTCAAGGCGAACAGCAGGGAGCAACGGTTTCACCGTAGTCGAGACCCTCGACTTGGGAGTAGCCTTGTGCTACCAATCGTGCCTTGTTGCGAATGATGTTCCCATGAGCATCTTGCTGGTTCTTGAAAATCCACTTGGTTCCAATGGCGTTGTGGTTCTCCGATGGCCTTGGCACCAATCTCCACACTTTGTTGTACTCAAAGTTGTTGAGTTCTTCATGCATGGCATTGAGCCAATCCGAGTCTTCAAGCGCCTCATAGACCTTTTGAGGTTCAACACAAGAGACAAGCAGCGTGATGTTCACAATAGTTAGCCAATTGTCTACAGTGCTTACCCCTTGTCTTAAGCTTCCAACCACATTCTCCATGAGATGGCCTTTGGTAGTGAGTTTGGAAGCAATCTTGGCGACCTGACGCTCTAATTCCTCCTCGGAGGTGTGATGAGGAGGAGTCACTTGATCATCTTGAGCGCCGTCTTGAGCATGATCTTCATCATGAGCATGCTCGGGAGAAAACTTGACCTTGGGCATCATTTAAGGTGATATCATCGTCTTGAGCACGATCTTGCCCTTGGTCATGTTCTAGAGGTTGAGGGCCTTCATTTTGTTCTTGAGCGTGTGGGCGTTGGGTTGGTGATGGCTCCACTTGAGTGGAGCATTGTCCTTCTCCTTCGGCCACAAGGGGTTCCTCAATGGGTAGGATAAAGCCAACTCCCATTCTTCTTATGGCTTGGGAGGAATTTCATCACCTACATCACAAGTGCCACTTTGCTCCACTTGGGAGCCGTTATTCTCATCAAACTCCACATTACACGTCTCCTCAATAAGTCCCGTGGATTTATTGAGGACACGATAACATGAGAGTTTGTAGCATAACTCAACAAATATGCCCTCATGAGCTCTAGCTTCAAATTTAGACAAGCGAACACCTTTCTTGAGAATGAAACACTTACACCCGAACACACGGAAGTACTTGAGGTTGGGCTTGTTGCGGTGAGTATCTCATAAGGAGTCTTGTTCAAGCCTTTGCGGAGATAGAGCCGATTGGATGCATGACAAGCGGTGTTGATGGCTTGACCCAAAAGTTGTATGGAGACTTGAACTCCGCCATCATGGTCCTTGCCGCATCCATCAACGTCCGGTTCTTTCTCTCCGCCACACCATTTTGTTGAGGGGTATATGGTGCGAGTATTGATGCTTGATTCCCTCATCACTAAGAAACTCATCCAAGGTGTAGTTCTTGAACTCGGTGCCGTTGTCACTTCTTATAGTCAAGATCTTTGCATTATTTTGACGTTGAGCTTCATTTGCAAAAGTCGATGACGGTTTGTTGGGTCTCACTCTTCCTCTTGAAGAAATATACCCAAGTGTATCTCGAATAGTCATCCACGATCACCAAGCAATACTTTCTTCCTCCAAGACTATCAAATGATGGTGGCCCAAAGAGATCCATGTGAAGGAGCTCCAAGGGTCTCTTTGAGTATATGATAGTTGTGGGAGGGTGAGCCTTCTCATGAAGCTTTCCTTCAATACAAACACTTTGCAAGCACGGTCTTTGGCAAAACTAACATTTGTTAGTCCACGGACATGGTCCCCCTTGAGAAGACTTTGCAAAGATCTCATATTGACATGGGCTAATAGGCGATGCCAAAGCCATCCCACGTCAACTTTAGCCATTAGGCATGTCGAGGTCTTAGTGGGTCGCTCCGAAAAGTTAATCACATAGAGACCGTTTCGACATGCCCAACAAAACTACTTTAAGAGTCTTGCTCCACAAGAGACCCGCAGTATCAATGTCAAAGAAAGTAGCAAAACCCATGACTGCAAGTTGACGAGCGGAAAGCAAATTGTATGCAAGGGACTCAACAAGCATGACTTTCTCGATCGTAAGATCATGAGAAATGACAACCTTGCCGAGACCCAATACCTTAGAATGTGATGCATCACCCCACTCGACATCGGTGGGCATAGATGGAATTTCTTGTACGTCCACCACCATTTCCTTGCTCCGGTCATATGATTTGTTGCTCCACTATCAAGCAACCATGATCCCCACCGGAAGCAAACCCTACAAGAGATCAATGCTTGGTTTTAGGTACCCATTTGGTAATGGGTCCTTTGATGTTAATAACGAGGGTCTTAGGAACCCATATAGACCATTAAATTTACTCATAAGAAGAACCAACAAATTTAGCATTATCATGACGATCACTAGCACGGCTCAACACATAAGAAGGGTTAAAGTCGCAGTCTAAGTTCATGTGTATGACGTTGTCCTTCTTGGCATTGCCACCGTTAGCACGGTTCTTCTTCTTCTTGGAAGCACTCTCTCCCTCCCTCACAAAAGTTTGCTTGAGAGGAGGAGGTTGCTTGGTCTTGTCATTCTTCTTCTTCTTGGGCTTGGCGCGAACCCTATCCCTCCTTGGCCACAACTTCCTTTTGATTACTCAAAAGGTTGTTAAGGTTCTTCTCACCTTGAATGCATGTGACAAGGCCCTTTTCAAGTTGCTCCTTCAACTTAGCATTCTCCTCAACAAGATGCACATGCTCACAACAAGGGTTAGTAGCATTTGCATTATCAATCAATATCATATGAGGAAAGGTGGCTTTCTCCTTGGTTAGCTTCACTTGGAGTTTATCATGAGACTCTTTGAGACTAGCATGAGCACCCTTCAAGACTTTGTGAGCCTTGTCGAGAGTGTCAAAGTCCTCGTTGAGTCTAGCAAGATCAACTCCAAGCTTTGCCTTCTCGGAACTAAGCACACGAGACACAACAAGAGCATGATCAAGGTCTTTCGTTAATTTAAGCGTGATCATCGTTGTGTGACTCCTCAAGAGCCAAGCGAAGGCCACGCTCTTCCTCAAGAGCATTGGAAAGATCCGAAATCTCATCGGCATAGTCACGACTATACCCTTCCATCTTAGAGATGGTTTCTTCATGAGTCTCGATCATGACATTGGCTTCACCAAGTTGTTCCAAGAGAGCAACGAAGTGCTTCTTGGATTTGCCCTTGAGTTTACTCATAAAGATCTCAAATTCATTTTCCTCTACATTAGTCCCCTCATGTTCATCAATGCAATCCGTCAAAGAAGAATGATTGGCGATGGTAGTTTTGATGTTGGGGGTTACCTTGTTGGTGGCTTTAGCCATGAGGCACTTAGCGGTGATGTTTTCATTGGGTGAACCAAGAGAGACACCCGAGGAGTCATTGCAATGGCTCACGGAGGCCATGGCACCAGTTCACCATCCTCCTCATCATCATCATCCTCATTGTACTCTTCTTGAACCACCAAGGCTTTGTGAGGAGTCTTCTTTGGAAAGTTGTTCTTGTTGGGGAAAGACTTGGCCTTGTCCTTACGGATGAGCTTGCCGCCATTGTCTTCCCTCTTCTCATATGGACATTCCGCAACAAAATGACTCACATTGCCACAATTGAAACACGTCCTCACTCGTTGCTTGCCCTTAGAGCCACTTGAATTGTTCTTGTTGAAGTTGGGCCTTGAGTTCTTCTTGCTCCAAAATTGTCTTGAAGCAAGGGCCATGTGTTCATGATACTCATACTTAGTATCTTGAGGTTGCTCTCTTCTTCTTCCTCCTCTCCATCTTCTTGACACAAATCTTGGCCTTCAAAGCGAGGTTGGGCTTCTTTGCTCTTTGAGAGCGAAGTATCGCATTGTCGGCGGTCTTGTCCAATATGCTCATAGCCACAAACTCATCCAACACATCACTTGAGGACAAGGTGTGGAAGTCCGATGGATTGACGGATGACGGAGGACATGGCTTTGTGGTATGGCATCATTGCCTTGAGAAATTTGCGCTTGATCCGGTTGTCATCGGTGTCCTTACTTCCATGATCCCGGAGGAGGCGGCAAGCTTGGTTACTCTCCGATAGAGCTCACGAGGTTCTTCTTCTTCCTTCATCGCAAACTCATCGGCTTCGTCTTGGACCACTTCATAATTGGGCGTTGAATGCTTGCGCTTCCTCGATACATGGAAACCACCTTGAGCCAAGCATCTTTGGCAAGGGTGTAAGGCGGAGATGAGGGAGGTCTTGGGAAGGAGTGCTTCTTGGATGATGAAGAGAGCATTCTCATTGAATTGATGATCCACGACCTCTCTAGGGGAAAAGTTGCTCGGATCATGCGGATAGAAACCTTCTTCAATGATTCTCCAAAGGTTAGTGTTCACATGATTTAAATGGCGCTTAAAACGATAAACCCAAGAATCAAAATCCTCCTTTTTATCAATTTTAGGTGGTGGACCGGCATGATTCAAATGAGTGGAAGGAATAGGTCCACCATAAGCGGGAAGGTTGCACATGGGCAAAGATGCGGTGCCATTCTTACCACTAGACGAGGGGCTTTCTCACTAATAGCTTCCCCTTATCGGAGTTAGCATCCGCTCCCGTGTTGGCGGGATCACCCACTTTCACGGGTGCGGTGGAAAGTTTAAGCCCTTCTAGGAATTCCTTAAACATGTCCTTGACCTCGCTCGTCATGGAGGTTTTCAATGTGTCCAACGCCACATTGAATTCCTCACGAGAGATCGAGGTACTCCATCTCCGTAGATGATGTCGGATTCGCACGGATTGCTCCCCCACATCATCTCTGACGTCAACCATACTCTACAGACGGTAAAGTCCTTAAAAGAGACGAGGCTCGATACCAATTGAAAGGATCGATATGGTTGACTAGAGGGGGTGAATAGGCAACTAACAATTTTAAGCTTTTCTTTACCAATTTAAAACTTTGCAATAATAAAGGTTGTCTAGATGTGCAACTAGGTGGACAACCTATATGATCTAACAACACTAACACATGAGCAAGCAAGGATAAGACCACAAGTAAGCTTGCACAAGTAAAGGGATGAGATAACCAAAAGTGGAGCCGGTGGAGGCGAGGATGTGTTACGAAGTTCCTTCCTTTTGAGGAAATCGTCTCCGTTAGAGCGGTGTGGAGGCACAATGCACCCCAAGAAGCCACTAGGGCCACCGTATTCTCCTCACGCCCTCACACAATGCGAGATGCCGTGATTCCACTATTGGTGCCCTTGAAGGCGGCGTAGAACCTTTACAAGCAAGGTTGGGGCAAACTCCACAACAACCGGAGGCTCCCAACAACAACAACAACAACAACACGAAGCTTCACCACAATGGAGTATGGCTTCGAGGTGACCTCAACAAATCTAGGGTGCTCAACACCCAAGAGTAACAAGATCCGCAAAGGGATAAGTGGGGAAATCAAATTTCTCTTGGTGGAAGTGTAGATCTGGGCCTTCTCAACCAATCCCGAGCAAATCAACAAGTTTGATTGGCTAGGGAGAGATCGGCGAAAATGAAGCTTTGAGCAACAATGGAGCTTGGGGAAAGAGGTAAGTCAACAAGGAAGAAGAAGACCCCTTTATATAGTGGGGAACACATCCAACCGTTGCCCCACTATGCAGCTCAAGACAGAGCGGTATTATCACACGGAAGGGCTACTACGAGGGCGGTACTACCGCTCCCTACCCAACGGTACTACCGCTGAACAAGAGAAGGGCAGGTCAAAGGCCCCAGAGCGGTACTTACGGCGGGAGCAGAGCGGTACTACCGCTCTGGCGGTACTACCACTTGCCGCTGCTGCTAGTGCCGCAAAAACCCGACACGAGAAAACATCGTCTCGAATCGAGGCGGTAGTAGGCGTGAACTATCGAGGTACTACAGCCGAAGCCTGTGAGCGGTACTACCGCTCAACCGAAATGATACTACCGAGAGCGGTACTACCGCTACGTGGAGCGGTACTATTGGGAGGCTTCGGCGGTACTATCATTGTAGGTCGCAGTACTACTACCGCACAGGCAAAGATGAAACGGACTATCGGAGCAGCTCCAAAGAAGCGACAGGAAGGCGATGGGTGAGAAAAGGATGTGTACGTGTGATTCCACCCAAGACTTACCAAAGCGGATCCCCTCTTAATAGTCACGGTGACTCCTCTGAAACTAGTCCACCAACAACGAAACGCAGGAGCTACACCGTCTTGAATAAAAACACCGAGGGAGGAAATCGTCTCGTGCCAATGGATGATCCTCTGAAAGAACTTAACGCACACGATTAGTCCGCAAACGCATTGTCATCAATCACCAAAACCACTAGGGAATAAATATGCCCTTACAATGATCTCATCGGATGAACCACGATGTCGAGGATTCAAACAACCCCGTATACAGTTCCCTTTGTCAGACGGTATGTTACTTGCCCGAGATTCAATCGTCGGTATCCCAATACCTTGTTCAATCTCGTTACCGCAAGTCACTTTACTCGTACCGTAATGCATGATCCCGTGACTAAACACTTGGTCACTTTGAGATAATTATGATGATGCACTACCGAGTGGGCCCAGTGATACCTCTCCGTGTCTGGAGTGACAAATCGAGTCTCGATCCATGTCAACCAATGCAGACACTTTCGGAGATACTTGTAGTGCACCTTTATAGTCACCCGATTACGTTGTGACGTTTGGTACACCCAAAGCACTCCTACGGTATCCGGGAGTTACGATCTCATGGTCTAAGGAAAAGATACTTGACATTGGAAAAGCTCTAGCAAAACGAACTACACGATCTTGTGCTACGCTTAGGATTGGGTCTTGTCCATCATATCATTCTCCTAATGATGTGATCCCGTTATCAATGACATCCAATGTCCATAGTCAGGAAACCATGACTATCTATTGATCACCGAGCTAGTCAACTAGAGGCTCACTAGGGACATGTTGTGGTCTATCTATTCACACGTGTATTACGATTTCCGGATAATACAATTATAGCATGAATAAAAGACAATTATCACGAACAAGGAAATATAATAATAATCTTTTTATTATTGCCTCTAGGGCATATTTCCAACAGCTACTACTATCAACTTAGTAGTAGTGTGGGTTTGTATCCCTCGCTACTACTATGGCATGTCCTAGGAGGGCACGGTAGAGACCGCTTAGTAGTAGCGCGGGTTAAAAAACCCGCGCTACTAGTATCAACTTAGTAGTAGCGAGGGGTAAAAACCCGCGCTACTAGTAAGTAGCAGTAGCGAGGGTTATAAACCCTCGCTACTAGTAAGCGTCTGCCTATAAGCTTTTCCCTAGTAGTTTGTAATTCCCTGCATACCTCCTCTCGCACACCAACCGGAGTATTAGGGCTGAAAAAATACTTGATTTGGCATTACTTACCAACTGTCTTGAGCTGTTGCAATATGTGTCCAATATATTCTTTAAGGTAGTAGCACATTGTGTATTTGCCTTCATTAGTATCAATGAGTCATCTGCAAATAGGAGATGTGAAGTAGTATGTGCACTCCTGCATACCTTGATACCTTCTAGGTTCCCAATATTTCCTCCTGTGCTAGCATACTAGACAAGCCTTCCGAACACGGCAAAAAGAGGTACAGGGACAATGGATCGCCCTGCCATAAACCTCTAGTGGGAAAAATTCTTATGTCTCAGTGTTGTTAAATCTCACCTTATAGTTGACAGAAGATACACACTCCATTATCATTTGGACCCACTGCTTATGAAAACCCATTTTTCGCATCATTCTCTGCAGAAAACTCCATTCAACCCTGTCATAGGCCTCGTTCATATCCAGTTTGACAGCACAATAAACCCCTAGACCATGGGTTTTCTTCTTTACAGTACGAAAATTCATATGCCACCAACATATTGTTTGTGATGAGCCTTCCTGGAACAAAAGCGCTCTATGTTGGGGAAATAATCTCTTGCAAAATTCTCTTCAATCTGTTAGCCATCCTCTTTGAGATAATTTTATATACCATATTACATAGGCTAATGGGTCTATACTGTGTAATGACCTCTTGCTGTCAACTTTCGAAATCAACAATATGTTTTAGAGTTCCAACCAAAGGGTATTTTCCTCTGACTAATAGCTTAAAGAACTTCATTAGTTAATTCATCTCCCAGGATATGCCAAAAACGCTTGAAAAATATTGCATGCAAACCATCTGGCCCCGGGGCTTTCATACCCCCTATTTGGAAGAGAGTCTTCCGTACATCATCCCGCGTATACGGTGAAATAAGAAATTCATTCATCTTAGGAGAAACAAGAGATTTAACAGAAGACGTCGGTCCTTCATCTATCTCTCCCAAACCAGAAGTAAAAAGGTTCCAAAAATAGTCAGTAACAAGAGGCTTGAGATTATCGTTACCTTCTACCCAGAGCTAACTGTCATTTTTTTAATTTCTGTATCAAATTTCGACGCCTCCTGGCCGAAGCGAACTGTTGGAAATAAGATGAATTACTATCTCCGCGTCGAAGCCAGATAACTCGCCCCCTCTAAGCCCAATATATCTCATCTTGCTCAATTAAATTTTCAATAAGAACTGTTTCATTTTGACTTCAGTGGTATATGATTCTCGCATCGATGCCTCAAGTTCATTCTGCGCCTTCCGGAGCCTCGCTTGAGGTGCCTTCAAGACATGGCGATCCCAGGCATGCAGGTTCGGTGCACTGAGTTCAGCTTGTCCATCGTTGTAGGACAAAGGCCGAGGTGTACAGCTTTTTGCCAAGCAGTCTTGACAATTTCCTCCACGGATTCTTTAGCAAGCCACCTTGCCTCAAACTTCATCTCACGCCTCGACCGAGTTTCTGCCACGCCAGAAAGATGTTCAGTGTCTAGCAATATGGGCATGTGGTCAGACTTCCCCATCTCTAAATTACATAGTCCGGCATAGGGGTGGGCTTGCGACCATGTAGCATTGGCCACCGCCCTGTCGAGTCTTTCCCGTAATCCGCCATGAAACCAAGTGAATATATCCCCTTCATATCCAACATCCTCAAGCGAGCAGTCTGACAGTGCATCCTGAAACGCCTTGAGGCGTGAGTGGTTCCGGGGAGCCCCTCCGTACTTTTCCGACGAGTAAAGAATTTCGTTAAAATCTCCTATGACGATCCAGGCAGTGCCGACTGGGCATGAAGATCATGCAAGTTTCGGTAGGTCTAATCCTTACCACGATCAGGTGGTCTTTTCCTCCTACGAGTTGACCTTTCCCCATATGCGTGGTGATCTTTCCCACCCAACGAACTGGGAAGTACAACATCCTCCAACAGTGTTAAGTTCTGGCCAGAAGTATTAACTTTGTAGACGCACTTGTATATTGTCAGTACAAGCCACAACCTCCATGGTACCAGCATCCAAAACATGCAGATTTCACGAACTGAAGAAACTGAATTTTATGCCCTGTGTCCCATTCCCATGTTGTGCGCAGGTAGTCATAATACCACGAGTCCCCGTAGATCTCATGGTTGTTCACTCGAGCAATCAGCAACCAGCGGGTTTCAACCATACCCAAGCTCGCCCCTGACGCTTCCGACACCTCTCTGTCAGCCATCTTTTTCCTAACCCGAGGTATTTTGAAAACCCCTAATTAAATCCACCGTCTACCCTTGACGAGTTACCCAAAACTGGGTAGGGATCCAAGGATCGCCCCAAGATCAATCCGAGCCAACTCCTATGAAGGATCCCCGGCGGCGAGATCGCCCCGAGAGGACAAATAACCCTAAACGAGAGGGTAACTTCAAATGACGATCAGTGGGAGGGGATGGTTAATCATAAGGTGTGCTTGACTTTGCGTAAAAAAAAAGATTGCACCCCAAGAAAAGGTTGGTATTCAAGACGGTAAACTCATTGGCCCAATAACTTTGCGTAAAAAATAGATTGCACCCCGTCTGTTGTTGATTTGTACAAAAAATATGGAAACAAAAATGAACCCGTACACTTTTTAAAATTTACATAACATTTATTGAAAACATGAATTCTTTGAAATTTGTGAATATTGTTAAAATTTGAAATTGAAAGGAAAGTAAAAACCAAAAGAGAAAAACATAGCAAAAAAAACTGAAAATCATTCTGGAAATTTCCAAAACCGGAAGCGACCATTCGAAAACAGTTCTCCCTTTATTTCGACAGCTCCAAATCGCATCGGTGCTTAGCTGCGTGTGCGTCTCAAACAGGGGAACATCGTTGATATGGGCACAAAAGATGCTCTGGATACGTGGGCCCGTTATTATGCTAGTGGGGACTTCCTCTATTTTCCGCTCTGTGCGGCAAACTGGCATCCAAACGCACAATAAGAGCAAGCGAACGGGTGTAAATTGGATGGCCCAAGCAGGCGTACTTTAGTCCTGAACAAGTCTTAAGAACGCCACAGCTATCCAAATCCAGATTGGCGCCATAATTGCAGTTACAACTCATTTGGCAACTGGCGCACACCCCCGGGGAACTAACAGGCCGGCCATATGAAACAGAGTAGCGGTTCTTTAGGGGGGTGATGTGTTTCGTGTTGGCCGTATTTAGTTTTTTTTTTCTTTTTTCTTTTTCTCTTTTTCGTTTTTAACTTTTATTTTTTATTTATCAAATGCGTGAACTTTTTCTATTTGGTCAAGTTTTCTCAAATTTGAGATTTATTTTCTAAATTTTGTGAAGTTTTTCAAATTTTTTACTAACTTCTTTTCACATTAGATTTTTTAAAATTGTTGACTAATTTTTTTTCAAATTATGAACTTTCCCAAGTCATGAGTTTTTAAGATAAAATCGTGAACATTTTCAAATAATTGTTGTTTTTTTTCAAATTCATTAAATTTTTCCAACTAATGAGCATTATTTTAGAATTTGTATTTTTTTAAACAATGTCATGAATGTTTTCACAAAAACCGATGGTCAATAGCAAGTCAACAGTCAATGCCGTGGCCAATGTTAACGAAAACCAGCGAACGAAGGAGCTGGCCGAGTGTAACACTTCGAGCAGGGGTTTTTAGCAGGCGATCTCAAGAGCAGGGGATCCCTTTGTGCGCCGCCGCTGGTTCCCTCTCCCTCCATCAGCCACCCCGGCGGCGGGAGGGAGGGGAAACCTCGAATCTGTGTTCCGGTGTGTTCTCAAGAGGGTTAGGGTTGAGGGAGTCGCTGTCGAGGCCGTCGCGGCGGCGGCGCGTCTGGATAAGTTTCTCCGGGCTCCGTTCTCGGTCAGATGGGGCTCTAGCCTACGTCTAGGAGCTAGTGGAGTGGGGAATCCCCGGATCTCGCTGAGGTCGCGGGCTATGGTGTCTGGAGGTCGATCGGCACTGGCCGGTTTGGTCCTCATATGGGTGGTGGTTGTGTGGAGACAAAGATTCTTCTTCCTCGTCGGTATGATTTTCTGTTGTGTTTGTTCATCCTTCTTTGTGCTGCTGCTGGGGGGATGTCATGCTTTGCCCGGGCGGTTGGCCCGGCCGCGGGGCCGAAGCCGGATCCTAGTTCTCTTTCATCTGGAAGTGGCACATATAGTGGTACTCAAAGCCACTGATGGCGAAGGCTGGTGCACGCGTGTTGGATGCACGTGAGTGTTCTTGTCTTTTTGGCGCCGGAGCGAAGGAGTGGGGGAGCAGCATGGCGATGATTATGTCGTGGTTTAAGATGAGGACCTGCTTTGGTCTGGATGTAGATTACTGTGCTGCAGGGGTCGCCTCGCAAGGTTTAGGGATGATGACACAGAGCTCTGGAGGTCTTCATGTTTTGCTGGTTGTTTTAGGGTGCTCTTTGTTATTCTGGTTGCTTATGCGTGTGTTAGGGTGTGCTTGTTCAGGTTAAGAACTTTGTATTATGTCGTGATTTGAATACAAGCATACTTTCTTAAAAAAAAAGGAACTGACCGAGCGAGCGATAATGGGCTGCACCCCGCAAGAATCGAGTGAACGCCCTGGAGCATCTCGGCTCGGAACATTTTTATATTTTCCAACCGCCTACGAGCAACTCCTAGCTGACACCTCCTATACGGTGCATAACACCAGCGACAAAGTGAGCGTGCACCACCTGCTCCACATGTGCCGCCGGGACGCCACCTGCTTTTATTTTCTTCTTTTTTATTTGTTTTTTCAATAATTCAGGATATCCAAAAGTTCTTAATTTCATAAAAAGGTTCAAATTTCGAATAAAACAATCATGATTTCAAAAAGATGCTTAGGAATTCAAAAAATGTTCATGAATTTGGTAAAACATCGATTTAAAAAACATGTTCACAAATTTTCTAAAAAAATTCGGCGATTTCAAAAAATTAGTCTTGCATTTAGAAAATGTAAATAATTCAAAAAATTCGTAAATTTCATAAAAATATTCACGAATTTTAAAAAATGTTCACGCATTTTAAAAAATATTAACGAACAAAAACATGTTTGTGAGATGTAAAAAATATTTACAATTTTAAAAAATTGTTCATGATATCAGAAAATGTTCACAAATTTGCAAAAACAAGACCACAATTTCAAAAAAAATCATATATTTAAAAAATGTTCACATTTCAGAAAAAGTTCACGATTTTTAAGAAATCACGAATTTAAAAGATTTTCACAAACATAAAAAATAGAATGAAAATGAAAACCGAAAACAGAAAAGAAAAGAAAAAAAGAAAAGGTAACAGAAAAAGGATCAAAAAAGACAAAGAAAAAAATGAAAGAGAAAAAAATTAAAAACAAAAAGAACCCAAAACCGGCTGGGGGCCAGTCCATAGAAACAGCAGCATGAGAGGGGGGGGGGAAGGGGAACGCGCTATGTCGCTTGCCAGCGACTTACGCGTTATATAGTAAGCGCCAAGCTAGCTGGCCGGCCGATGTTACTCAAAAGAAAACTGGCCGGCCAATTTAATTATTGTCGTTCCTGCATGTTCGTACACGCAGGCAGGGCCTATGTTTCGCTTACGGCAATGACATGCTTTTTCCTTTTTATTGAGTTTTTTATTTTAATACTTTCAAATATTCTAAATAAATATATTACCAAAAATATTGTCCATAAAACAATTGAAAATATCTAAATGTGTATAAAGAGAATGATTTGTCATGTATACGAGAAAATGTGCACAAAAATATATATAATAAGCGTGAAAAAGTCAATAAAGTATTTAAAAATGTTAATCAAGTCTTTGCAAAAAATGCTAAACAAGTGTTTGTAAAATGTTAATCACGCATATTAAAAATCTTGAATGTGAATAGAAGAAATGTTGACCATTTACTTTACATATATTAGTCAGCATTTGAAAATATTTAAAAATGTTAATCTTATCTACTGAAAAATGTTAATCAAGCATTGGAAAAATATAAAAATATGTCTAGACAAAGTGTTGACCATGTATTGAAAATGTTAGTCTTGTATTTGAAAAATGTTAATCAAGAATTTTAAAAATGTAATTAAGAATTTGAAAAAAATTAATCAAGAATTTGATAAATGTTTAAAATGTGTATGGGATTTTCCTGGCCATGTACTAAAAATGTGAAACAGGCATTTGAAATTATTTAATATTGTGCATAAAAAATATTCGTGGTATATATGAAATATATACAATACATATGAAAAAATAGGCCTCAAAACATATATTAAACAAATACTAATTTTTTAATAAAAAGTTAAAGATTTAATTATACATGCTAAACTTGTATTAAAAATGTTAAACCTGTGCTAAAATATGTACAATGTGTTTAAATAAAAATAGACATAAAAGTATAATTTTTATAAAATGTTAATAAAGTTTTTTAAAAATGTTAATCACGTATATAAAATATATTCCTCTTGTATGCAAAACAATGTTGAATGTGTACTGTAAAAATGTTGACCAAAAAATGAACCGACGTAAAATAAACAAAGAAACAAAGAAAACCATTAAAAACAAAAAAGAATAATAAATACAGTGAAGCTCCAGATCAAACCAAAGAAAACGAAGAAAAGAAACAAAAAAGCAAAGAAAATGAAGAAGGAAAAAAAGGAAAGCAAAGAAATCAGTGAAATCAGAAAAGAAAGAAAGAAAAATAAAAAATAAAAAATTATAAGAACCAATAATAGTTCTGAAAGAAATGATGGAATAACAGAAATTCGAAGGAAAACCGGTGAAGAAACAAAGGAAACCCAAGTAGAACAAACCAAATAAAAGTAAAATATACGAAAATAAAAGAAAAGCAGGACCAAAAACCAGTATGTCGAACTGCGGGCGAGCGACAAGAGCGATTTCAGCAGCGAGCAAGCAGCAGAGTTAATGGGCCGGTCAAATATGGCCACGCTTTAAGCGAGATATAGCTCTCCCGCATCGGTTGGTCGATGCTTTCCGTCTCCTTTCTTTGTTTTTTTACTGTTATTCCTTGTTTTCACCGGTTTCTATCTTTTCTTTTTTTTTACGCTTCGGCTATTTTGTTGTGTTTCTTATTGTTCCTTATACTTGAGATTCTTAGTTTTTTTCCTTTTTTTTCTTGGGGTTATTTTGGTTTCTTCGCCTTTGTTTGGTTGGTTTTCACTGGGTTTATTTTTTCATGACATATCTATTTTTTCATAAATGTTTTCTCATTCTACATATTTAAAATATCTGTATTATGCCCATTTAACAGTTTTAAAATACAAGTTTAACATTTTTTATTAAAATGTGATTATTTTTGTACAAAACATGTTTTGAATATTATTGAAATATGTGTAACACATGTTTTTTCAAATACATGTTGAAAAATAATCGAATGAGATTTGCCCATATTAGAACCATCTTTTGAAAATTTCATAAACACATTATTGAAGCTTGTCAAGATTTTGTAAAATGTAAATTACTTTTTTAATGTATGAAACATTTTTATTGTATTGCACAGACAGTTTTAACATTATTGTAATTAATCTTTAATTGTTAGATACATTTTTGGAAATCTGTGACATTTTGTAATTGTCAGAAACATTTTATGTACATAGGATTAACATTTTTTGTCCACATGACTAACATTTTCTACTTTTTAGATTCATATTTATACTTTTTTGTATACAACAAAAACATTTGATATAGACATTTTAGAATTTTCGAAATGCAAGATACACATTTTCAAAATTTTATGTAAATCCTATTCTTGTTAAATATGTGGAAAAAAACAGAAGTGAAAATACGAAAAAGGAAATAAAAATAAAGATGTGAAGAAAAAAAAGTGCATGACTTCTTCGTGGCATCAGCACAGCGTGGCAGTTACTAGGCCGGCCTAGGGTTCTTGAACCAGGTTTCTTTATTCTTTTGTTTCCTTGAAAGGTTTTTTGTTTTCTTTTTGAAATGAAATTTTGTGTGTTCCTTCTTCTTTTCTTCTGTATTTTCTTATGAAAAAATTAAAAAATATAAAATGCTCGTGCCTTTATACTTTAAAAAATCATGCTTTTTAGTAATGTTTAATCTTTCACAAAAAGTTTGCAAACATTAAAAAAATGTTCAGATTTTTAATAAAGTTCAAATTTAGAAAACTGTTGGCGAACATGAAAAAATGTTGGTATTTTTTCTCAAAATATGTTCAATTTGCCAAAAAACTATTTGTAAATTTGAAAAAATGTATGTTTTTTTGTCAAAAAAGGTATTTTTAAGATGTGTCCACTTGTTTAAAAATCTCTATTTTAAGATGAGTCACAACTTTGGAAAAAATGTTTGCACTTTCAAAATATATTCATTCATTTGAAAAAATATCCTTTTTTAATGTTCTAAAAATTTCAAGAAGGTCACCGATAGGAAATACTTCCTAATGAGTCTAATTTATGTGATAATTTTGATAGTTACTTTTGCGCCTACATGGTAGCCTTTGTGGAATTTTACCGCGTTCACGCACTACTTTTTGTCGGTATTCCGCAGGTAACGACTTTTGGAGCAAATAAAGTTTTATGGAAATGATGGCGGAATCACGTTATTTAATGTGATAAATTTCTACATAAATGAATGAAGCAAAGGGATCAAGGGAGGAGCTCCTGTGGAACTATTGTTATTGTTTTGAGAGAGAGGCCTCTAGGGAAGACTATGCCCCCCGGGTCTATTTAATCATATTACTAAAACCAAAATTATCTTGCTGTAATTTATTTACTTTTATTTTATTTTACAATTTATATATCTACCTATACAAGATTTGATCCTTGCAGATAACGAGTTCAAGGGGATTGACAACACTCTTGCCCGCATTGGGTGTAAGTATTTGCTTTTGTGAGTGTAGGTGTTATTCACGAGGATTTGTGTGGTTCTCCTATTGATTCGATAAACCTTGATTCTCAACTGAGGGAAATACTTACCGCTACTATATTGCTTAACCCTTCCTCTTCGGGGAAAATCCCAACGCAGCTCACAAGTAGCAATCAACATGCTCGATAGTACATGATCATGCACACCCATCAATATATGCATGTCAAAGGCGAAAACCTACCGAAATGTGTCGTCCCTACCTTGTCGATATCCATCAAGACACAAGTTGGGGTACCTCCAATATAGATATGGATAACACCGTTGCTACTCGTGAGTTGCGTTGGGTTTTCCCCCGAAGAGGAAGGGTGAAGCAATATAGTTGCAGATAGTATTTCCCTCAGTAGAGAACCAAGGTTATCGAACCAATAGGAGATCCACGCAAACAACCATCGATGGTATGTACACACACAAGAGCAAATACTTGCACCCAACGCGGGCAAGAGGGTTGCAATGATCAAATCTGATAGTAGGTGATAGATAAATTGCAAAGTAAAAATAAAAGTAAATAAACTGTAACAAGGTATTTTTGGTTTTAGTAATATGATTAAAATAGACCCGGGAGCCATTGTTTTCACTAGAGGCATCTCTCTCATAAAAATAGCATTGGGTGGACAAACTACTGTTGGGCAATTGATAGAAAAGCGCATAGTTATGACGTTATTCATTGCATGGTCATGTACATAGCCATTACGTCCATGACAAGCAGACTAACTCTTACCTGCATCTACTACTATTACTCCACTTCAAGAACGCTTCTATGCTTGCCTCTCTACGTATCAAGTTCATGACAAATAGAGTAATGCATGAAGTATGACGACATAATGTAGATAGAATAAAACCAAGCAATATGATTAAACCCCGTTGTTTTCTCCTTAGTAGAAATAATACAAATATGTGCCTCGCTACCCCTTCCGTCAGTGGGTGAGGACACCGCAAGATTGAACCTACTATTATGCACCACTCTCGCTGAAGACAAATCAATCTAGTTGGCCAAACCAAACTGATAGATCGGAGAACACTACATAGCTATAACAATCACACATAATAAAGTTTAGAAAATACTCAATTACTTTTAGTGAATAATCTGATCATAAACCCACAATTCATCGGATCCCAACAAACGCACTGCAAAAGAAGATTATATCGAATACAACTCCGAGGAGAACATTGTATTGAAGATCAGAGAGAGAGAGAGGAGAGAGAGAGAGAGAGAGAGAGAGTCCTTCTATGGAGGAGAAGAGTGAAAGCAAATCACTATGGACCCATAGGTCTTGTAGGAACTATGGACCCATAGGTCTTGTAGGAACTACTCACACATCATCGAAGGTGCATCAAAGTTGATGTAGAAGCCCTCCGTGATCAATTCCTCCTTCGGCAGAGTACCAACGAAGGCCTCCATACGTGATCACGGAAGAACAGAGACTTGAGGTGGCGGAAAAATTGTTTCGGTGGTGCCTCCGAGAGTTTCCCAATATTAGAGAATTCGTAGCGTTGGAATTAGATCAGACGGAACCATGGGGGACCCATAAGGCAACAGGGCGAGCCTACTCCCAGGGCGTGCTCTATTGTCTTGTCGTCTCCTCATTTCTCGTTTGGACTCCTCCCGAAGCTTCCAGGGTCTCTTTTGGTCCAGAAAAAATTGTCAAAAAGTTTCGTCGTGTTTGGACTCCTTTGGTATGGATTTTCTGTAAAACCAAAAACAAGAAGAAAACAACAACTGGCACTAGGCACTAGGTTAATAGATTAGTTCCTAAAAATAATATAAAATTTCATATAAAGTATATAAAATTGATAATATAATAGCATTAAACAAATAAATAAATTGTAGATACGTTGGAGACGTATCAGCCGTCCACAACTAGAACGTGAATACAAAGTATCCATCACACTTTCCATATATTTAAACCAGCGCATTCAACCACTTGTCAAAGCATAAAATGGTGCGAACCACAGTTCCCTTATTCAAAAAAGGGAAGATAAGAGCCCCCATTGAAGGAAATATGCCCTAGAGGCAATAATAAAGTTGGTATTTATATTTCCTTATGTCATGATAAATATCTATGATTCATGCTAGAATTGTATTAACCGGAAACTTGATACATGTGTGAATACATAGACAAAACAAAGTGTCCCTAGTATGCCTCTACTAGACTAGCTCGTTAATCAAAGATGGTTAAGTTTTCTGACCATAGACATGTGTTGTCATTTGATGAACGGTATCACATCATTAGGAGAATGATGTGATGGACAAGACCCATCCGTTAGCTTAGCATAATGATCATTTAGTTTTATTGCTATTGCTTTCTTCATGACTTATACATATTCCTCTGATTATGACATTATGCAATTCCCGAATACCGGAGGAACATCTTGTGTGCTATCAAGCGTCCGCAGAATCGGGTGATTATAAAGATGCTCTCTGGTGTCTCTGACGGTGTTTGTTGAGTTGGCATAGATCAAGATTAGGATTTGTCACTCCGTGTATCGGAGAGGTATCTCTGGGCCCTCTCGGTAATGCACATCACTATAAGCCTTGCAATCAATGTGACTAATGAGTTAGTTGCGGGATGATGCAATACTGAACGAGTAAAGAGACTTGCCAGTAACGAGATTGAAGAACTAGGTATGAGGATACCGACGATCGAAACTCGGGCGAGTAACATACCGATGACAAAGGGAACAACGTATGTTGTTATGCGGTTTGACCGATAAAGATCTTCGTAGAATATGTAGGAGCCAATATGATCATCCAGGTTCCGCTATTGGTTATTGACCGGAGATGTGTCTCGGTCATGTCTACATAGTTCTCGAACACGTAGGGTCCGCACGCTTAACGTTCGATGGCGATTTGTATTATGAGTTATGTGATTTGATAACCAAAGTTTGTTCTGAGTCCCGGATGAGATCACGGACATGACGAGGAGTCTCTAAATGGTCGAGAGGTAAAGATTCATATATTGGAAGGTTATATACGGACATCGGAATGGTTCCGATAAGGTTCAGGGATTTATCGAAGTACCGGGAGGCTATCAGAACCCCCCGGAAAGTTAATGGGCCTTATTGGGCTTTAGTGGAGAGAGGGAAGAAGGGCCACGAGGTGGTGCGCGCCTCCCCCCTGCCCAAACCGAATTGGACAAGGGGTGGGGGCGCGGCCCCCCCTTTCCTTCTCCATCTCCCTCCTTTCCCCTTTCCCCTCTCCGTAAGATGGAAGGACGGGGGCCGAATCCTACTAGGTTTGGAGTCCTAGTAGGACTCCCCCCCCCATGGCGCGCCTCCCCCATGGACGGCCTCCTCCTCCCCCCTCCTTTATATACGTGGGCAGGGGGCACCCCAAAACACAACAGACAATCTCTTAGCCGTGTGCGGTGCCCCCTCCACAGTTTAACACCTCGGTCATATCATCGTAGTGCTTAGGTGAAGCCCTGCGCCGGTAACTTCATCATCACCGTCGCCATGTCGTCGTGCTGACAAAACTTACCATCGACCCTCTACTGGATCAAGAGCTCGAGGGACGTCATCATGCTGAACGTGTGCTGAACACGGAGGTGCCGTACGTTCGGTGATCGGATCGGTTGGATCGTGAAGATGTTTGACTACATCAATCGCGTTACTAAATGCTTCCGCTTTCGGTCTACGAGAGTACGTGGACACACTCTCCCTTCTCGTTGCTATGCATCTCCTAGATAGATCTTGCATGATCGTAGGATTTTTTTTTGAATTACTACGTTCCCCAACACCCATTTCACACCCTAGCCCGGCCCTGCCCAATCCAGCCGCCCAAAGCAGCGCCAGTCGTGCCGCATGCTCCTGCCTCCCGTGGCGGTTTGTCTTTGCCGGAGGCCTCACCGCCCTACTATTCCCACACTGGCCAGCCTCGCGACGGCAGCCTCACACACCGCACCGAACCAAGTTGAACCTCAGATTCTCTCGCTGGGCTTCCATCGCGTCTTCCTGGCTCCCCGTCGCCCCTTCCTAGGCCTCGCCGCCGTCCAACGCCTCGGTGTTTCTCGGCAAGGTGTGGTCAACGTGGTCAAGGAACGACTTTCCATCGAGCGTGGATCAGACGTGGAGAGGCGACACTGGTCCACAACCGCAGCAAGGAAGTGCCTCCTTATTACGCGGAAAATAATGATTCCTCCACCTGACAGCTGGGACCCACCGGACAAGCCATTGTATTTCGCGAAAAAAATGTTTCCCCCTGACTGCTGGGACCAACCAGCTACATCTTCGCACGCAAGGAAGTGCGTCCTGGCAAAAAAAACCAAAATGATTCGCCCCCCTGACTGCTGGGACCCACCAGCTACATCTTCGCACGCAAGGAAGTGCACGGCGGTCGGGACCCACCTGGTCGAAGCGCACGTGGCGTTGTCATTCTGGTCGTGAACGTTATGCGTACATCTTGGTCGATGTAGAGGCGCCGCACGCGTCGTAGATGTAGAGGCGCGCGCGTCGTAGTAGAGGCGCGCGACGTAGCATGTACACGCGTCATTACAACGGCGAGGGTGCAAGAAAGAAAATCTGACCCGCGTCGTACATTCGGCAGGGTCTCGAACGCCTACTCGCGCATACGTACATGGCTGGGTCGAACGGAGAAACAGCGCCGTCGTCGTGTTCATGGGGAGCCAACCGGTGGGTCGGAGCGGAATGCGTGGTCGTGTTCATCGGGAGGGCTTGGACGGAATAGGCCATGGAACGAGACTGGCGTACCGCTGGCGGAGGAAAGCGACCTTGTGTTCGACCGCCACGTTCAAACGGGTCTGTTGATCGGGAGGGGCTGGCGTCATGAGCGGAGGAAGCGGACCTCCTACGGTCGAAACGGGGTCTGTTGATCGGGAGGGTGTGGCGTCTGCAAAAGCGGAGGAAACGGACCTCCTCACGGTCGGCAGGTCTGATGATCGGGAGGGGTGTGGCGTACCGCAAAACGGACGAAACAGACTTGTGTTGGAGCGCTATGGTCGAAACCGGGGGGGGGTAGGGGAGGGGTGTGGGTACCGCAAAACGGGACTCCACGGGATACTATTCATCTCCACCGTCGACCTCCTCCAGCCTCCACGGGCTACCGTCGACCTCCTCCAGCCTCCACGGGCTCCTGTTCATCCAGCCTCCACCGCGCGCTACTCCACCGGCTACTATTCAACCACCCCTCTCCACGGGCACCCCTCCACCGTCTACTGTTCATCCAGCCCTCCACACCACGGGGTCCTGTTCAACCACCCCTCCACGGCCACCCCTCCACCGTCTACTGTTCATCCAGCCCTCCACATCACGGGTTCCTGTTCATCCAGAGGCAACGCCACCGCTCCGCTCGTCCAACCCCTCCCCATAGCGCTCACTTTCATCCCAGAGGCGGCATCGATCGGCTTGATTAGCGGCGATGGCGAAGAATCGCTCCATCGGGTTCGATTAATGACCATCGATCGATCGCTTCGGGTTCGTGAACGCGTAACTGCAGGTAATCGCCGGGTTGATTAGAGCCCAACGCCTCGCTTCGGGTTGATTAGAGCTAACGCCGCACACACGCAGCAGCGTCGTCTGAGAAACGCGCATTGCTCCACCCCGACCTCCCACCGTGAACCGCAACTCCCCGAAATTTTCCTCCCTCGCTTCTACCACGGTTTTTTCCGTCATGGACGGCCCAAAGAATGTCATGCATTGCATCTCCGGCCCGCCCAGGACGAAAAGCCCATTTTCTGTCATGATTTTTTGTCATAGAAGTAGGAGCCCACCACATCTATGATGGTATCGGGTTTTGTCACAATTATCGTCATAGAAGTGTCATATGTATGACAGAAATTTTTTCGTTCGGCCCAAAATGTCATGGATGTGTCTTTTTTTTGTAGTGTTAACGACCGAACGGGCGGTCATGGTAAAGCCGCCCGGCCGGAGGGTTTGACCTGGGGCCAAGGCTCCTCCGGAGGTGATACTGTCCTTGGCAACAAGGCGAGCCATCAATCCTGTATTCGACATCACAACGGAACTCTCAACGAAAGCACCAATGTTGGTGTCAAAACCGACGGATCTCGGGTAGGGGGTCCCGAACTGTGCGTCTAAGGTTGATGGTAACAGGAGGCGGGGGACACAATGTTTACCCAGGTTTGGGCCCTCTCTATGGAGGTAATACCCTACTTCCTGCTTGATTGATCTTGATGAAGTATTACAAGAGTTGATCTACCACGAGATCGTAATGGCTAAAACCCTAAAAGTCTACCCTGTATGATTATGATTGTTGCCTCTACGGACTAAGCCCTCCGGTTTATATAGACACCGGAGGGGACTAGGGTTGTACAAAGTCGGTTACAGAAAAAGAAATCTTCATATCCGGACGCCAAGCTTGCCTTCCACACCAATGAGAGTCCCATCCGAACACGGGTGGGAGTCTTCGGTCTTGTATCTTCACGGCCCAACAGTCCGGCCCATGTCCAATAGGTCGGACGCCCGAGGACCCCTTAGTTCAGGACTCCCTCACCCGTCAAGACACAAGTCGGAGATACCTGGATATAGAAACGAATAACGCCGGCCACAAGTGGGACGTAAATACAAAGCGGACACCAACAATATCCACCGTACTTTCCATAGATTCAAACTAGCGCATTCCATAGATTCAAACTAACGCATTCAACCACTTATCAAAAGCACAAAAATGGCACGAACCACGGTTCTCATATTTCAAGAAGGTAGAAGACAAGATGCCCCCATTTCACACCCTAGCATGGCCCGACCCAGTCCAATCGACCCATGCAAATACCCGCACAGCTCCAACGCCACACCGGGCCCTTTCAAAAAAGAGAAAACCACACCAGACCAGGCCGGGCCGGGCCGGGCAGCCCACAGCCCACGCAGCCCACACGAGGGGTCCAAATCTAACCAGCATCCACCAGAAGATCCGAAAGCGAGCCTGTTGCCCGCATTAATTGACGGCCAGTTTTAAATCATCCACATCCCCGGAGCACCAGGATTTCCCATTCCAACCCCCCCCCCCCACACACACACACACACACACGTCCCCAGCCCCCGGCCATCGATCTCCGTGATCGGACAACTGCGATCCGTCCACGGCACCCGCCTTTGCCCGTGGGCTCGACTCACTTTCCCCCACCCCACCCTTGAAAAACGCCGCAACCCACTCCACCCCACCCATCATCGTCGCCCCTCCCACTCTCTCTCTCCCCTCCCCCTATTTTCCTCCTTGAGCCCTGAGACGCCCAGCCAGAGACAGCGGAGCAGGCAGGCAACAACGGACGGGAGGAACGGGGCCAGGCTCCCCCACCCCCTCCGCTCCTCATCCCACCCTCCCACGCCGCCGATCGGCCGATCGGGAGGAAGGAAGGGCCCCCCTCATTACATAGATATAGAAATGGACAACTTTGGTTATAGTCGTAGAGCAAATACAAAGAAGATACCAACAATATTCATCCTACTTATCCCTAAACTTAAACTAGTGCATTCAATCACTTCTCAAAAAGGAAAAAGAAATGGCGGAGAACACATCTGTCTCTTTATTCAAATAAAAGAAGACAAGCGCCCCTCATTACATACCTTTACCCGGCCTAACCCAGTCCAACATCCTCACAATAGCCCATGCCCAACTAGGGATCCAAATATAACCACCATTTAGTGGTAGAATTGAAAAAAAATACTTCTAGTTATTCTGAAAACACCAATTTTGAATTCATATTGTCCTCTATTAGTGGGGATGAACAACATGCTTGGTAATACATGTCCACATATAATCGATACATGCATGACAAAAGCAGAAACCAATCAAACATGAACATGCATTGGCTTTACCTTGATGGTATTGATCACAACACAAGTTGGATCACCTCGGACATAGAACCAATTAATGAACATGAGCATGCATATGTAGCCATAATTCTCCTCATGAAAAGTGTCAACCTTGGGAATCTGCATGCTCGATAGTATATGATCACACACAATCAATATATGCATGTCAAAGGCGAAAACCTACGGAAATGCGCTTTACCTACCTTGTCGGTACACATCAGAACACAAGTCGAGATACCTGGATATGGAAATGGATAACCCCGGCCACAAATGGGACGTAAATCCAAAGTAGACACCAACGACATCCATCGTACTTTCCATAGATTCAAACTAGCAGATTCAATCGCTTATCAAAAACAAAAACGACGCGAACCACCATTCTCTTATTCAGAAAGGAGAAGACAAGGGGCCCATTTCACACCATATCCCGACCCTGCCCAACCCAGCCCAACTCACAGCCCACAACCCACGTTCTCAGAACTGCGCATGCCCAACCAATGACCCAAATACAACCATCATTTAATGATAGAATTGACAAAAAAAATACTTTTAGTTATTCCAAAAACACCAATTTTGAAGTCATATTGTCCTCTATTAGCGGGGATGGACAACATGCTTGCCAATACATGTCCACGGATAATCGATACATGCATGCCAAAAGCGGAAATCAACCCGACATGAACACACATTGGCTTTACCTTGAAGGTATTCATCACAACACAAGTTGGATCACCATATATATAGAACCGATTAACGAACACGAGCATGCATGGATGCATATGTAGTCAAATAATTCCCCTCATAAAAAGTGTCGACCTTGGGAGTCAACATTCTCGATGGTACATGATCATGCACAATCAATATATGCATGTCAAAGGCGAAAACCTAATGAAATGCATCTTCCCTACCTCGCCGGCACCCGTCAAGACACAAGTCGGGGATAGCTGGATATAGAAACGAATAACGCAAGCCACAACTGGGACGTAAATACAAAGCAGATGCCAACAGTATCCATCCTACTTCCTGTAGATTTAAACCGGCACATTCAACCACTTCCCAAAGCACAAAATGGCGCAAGCCACAGTTCTCATACTATTTACCACATTGAAGATAGAAGACAAGGAGCCCCCATTTCACACCCTAGCCCGGCCCGCCCCGGCCCGACCGAGGCAAATATCCCACGGCTCCATCGCCACACCACAGCTTCAAAGAGAAGGGAACAACGCACCAGACCAGGCCGGGCCGGGCCGGGCCAGGCAGCCTGCAGCCCACGCAGCCCAACCAGGGGTCCAAATCTAAGCAGCATCCACCAGAAGATCCGAAAGCGAGCCCGTCGCCAGCATTAATTGATGGCCAGTTTTAAATCACCCACGTCCCCAGCACAGCACCAGGATTTCCCCATTCCGACACCCCCCCCCACCCCCGTTCCACAGCCCCCAGCCGTCGATCCGCGCGATCGGACGGCCGCGATCCCGCCTCCGCCCCGCTCTCCCCCACCCCCACAGCGGCCCCCTGAAAAACGCCGCAACCCACCCCACCCATCATCGTCGCCCCTCCCACTCTCTCTCTCTCTCTCTCCCCCTATTTTCCTCCTCGAGCCCCGAGACGCACAGCGCGGCAGGCAGAGGCAGCAGCGGACGGGAGGAACCGGGCCAGGCTCCCCCCTCCCCCTCCCCCCCTCCGCTCCTCCCCTCTCCTCCTACCTCCCACGCCGCCGATCGGCCGATCGGGAGGAAGGAAGGAAGGGGGCCGATCGGGAGCCGCTGCGCCGGACGGACGCGCGGGCGGTGCTCTGGGTCCGTACGTTTCTTGATTTCCCTTTGCTCCTGCTTTGGTTTCCGGCGCCGTCGTGGTGGGGGGAGGCGCGCGGGTGGGCGGGCGCCGGGGAGGGGCTGGCTCTTGTAGGAGGGAGGGGAGGGGCGGGACGGCGGCGCTGGCTCGATTGGGGGTCGATTCGGGGGGCGGGGCCTGCGGGGTGCTGAGATCTGCGCGGGGCGGATCTGGGGGCGCCCGTTCCCCGGTGCTTCGCGGGCGGATTGCTCGGAATTTCGTCGATTCGTGGTCTGTTTCGTGGTCGGGGCGGGTCTGGGGGAGGGTTCCGTGGTGAAAAAGTGAATCTTTGGCTGGGGTGGACAGGATAAGGCGCTCGAGCTTAGCTTATCCACGGCCGTCTTCCTAGAAGACCGTCGATTTGCTACCTAGTAGTAGTCTGTATGTAATCTTGTCCGGAGCGGAGCGCAGCCCCGAGGGCTGGAACTGGGCTGCATATCGATGGGGCCATGGGAAAGCCACGGGATTCTGGTACAAGCCCAATCCTTTATTACAGGGTCACAAACAATCGGAGCTGTTGCAAATTATTATGATTGCCGATTCTGAGTTGTTATTACTTCTATGTCTTGTTATGTGCTTATGTGATTCCATTTCAGTTCCAGGCAGAGACTAATTAACCTTTCATGCTCTCTTTTCTAGGCTGAAGCTAGGGGGACAGTTTCGAAGCATTAGCCAATTGGCTGCCGGAGGCTGCAAGGGCTTCCATCATTCGTCTCCGTGATTCATTCGTTGCTGCTCTTATTATACTTGAGGTATGTATTGTATGCCACCTGCATCCCACATTGCTCCTTCTGGTTATAGTGGTGATGTATTTGGAGGGGTGTTGATTTATAGAGTTTCCTGCAGTGTAATGGCTCTACTTGATCTTGATGTATAGAAACATGGTAGTAATTTATATGACTTTGAGTACATGTACACGGTCTTTCGTATTTGCTGTGCCGAGAGCAAATGTTTACTGCCATTTGACCAGTATAAGAGATTAGTTCTGTGCATCCTGTATTAAAGTTTTTTCTTTACTTTTATCTGTATTCAACACACAATATACAATGGGTCGAGTCCTATTTGATTTGGTATTTTATTTTGTATGACTTGTCTCTCAGCATTCTAAGCAAATGTAGTTGCGCCGTTGCTCCCCTCTCCTCTGTTTAATTAGCTGTAAAACTAGTCTTGGTAATGTGGGGTCTGTCTTGCATATGCATATCAGTTAATGGATATGCTTCAAGAAACCTCAACAAAGTAGGTGCACAGTCTGAGCATAGTTTATTGCTGTTTCTGTTATTTCTGCACCTGCCATATGCTGTGACTGTTGCTTACTATTTTCCATCTGTCCTATTTGCCAGGATTATCTACTTCAAGTTTCAACTGTTGCTTATTAGCGAGTGATTGTTTATTCTACTGAAATCATTTGAGCTCCTCATTAAGTCACCAAGGAACACAGGTTTTGATGCAACATAATAGGGTCACTATGCTGTCTTCCTCGGAAACATGCCACCTTGGTTCCAGTTCCAACAACCAGGCTATTGATCAGCAGAACCCTGCTGTTGATGAGCATAATCTACTTCCTGATGCCCTAGAGAGTGAGAACTACCCACACTATGTTCTCAATAGTCATGAGGTAGGAATGCCAAGTGGAAGCATGATTGGTCAGCAAAATACAAGCTTGAGTTTATGGGATTCACCTGGGTCTAGCTCCACGGGCTTCCTAGGCGATCACGATAGCCTTTTACAGGCCAAAAGGGAACATTTTGCACCTGCTTTGTCTATAGGCGGCCCTTTAATCATCGAAGGAAGAAGACGAGAAAGCAGTAGTTCATTGCCTTCACACAACTTAAACATAGACCTAAACATCAATCAGGCTGATCAATTTGAGACCGGGAATGTTGATATGGTTCAGAGTAATGGACACTCTGGAATGAATACTTATCCTCTGAACAGAGGTCTTTCGGCCACTGAAAATGTTCTTCGCCGTGAAATTTCTCCTGGTGCTATAAGAAGTTCCTTGCATTCTGCAAACCTCTTTGATGGTGCAGCAGGCCAAGAAACCGGTGGAAGTTCTTCCCATACTGTGAACCATTTTCGGTCAGCTATCAAGAGAAAGAATGTTGCTGGAAGTCTCGGAGAGTCTTCTGCCAATGGGAGTTCACGCAATCATCGCCAAAACAATGATATGCTGCTACCTTCGCTGTCCAGTCATGAAAGTACTGCTAATTTAAATATGACCTCTGTAAACTATGGTTTTCATACCCTCCCATGGAGCAGTTGGACCAGAATACTGATACCTCAGAAGATGACATTTTTTCTGACCCTTATACATTATCTGGTCATCTGCATGAAAGTCAAAGATTCCTGAGAAATACCCGGATGAGAATAAGCGCCAATGAGTATGAGCAATCACTTACTAATCTGCTGCCTGAGGAAAGTTTCAGGTGTTCAGCTCATCAGCCTGCGCGGCAACAGTCTTCTTTTACACCAGTGCAACCTAGAGGAGTGAGTTCTTCAGCAAGTTCTCAAAATCGTCCTCATGTACCTGCTGTTGCTCAATTCTCGCAAAGTCTGCAGCGACATCCATCAAATGGTAATTTTGGTTCAAGAGTAGGGAGTTCTTCTGATACAATAAATCCGACACCTGCTTCACAAGATCCTGGTAGCAGCCTGGCAAGAAGCAATCTCCCTGAGCCCTTTATGCTAGGTCCGTCGTTGTTTACTACTGATTCAACAAACTTGCTATCTGCACCCGGAAGCAGAAGTAACCAGCAAAATCCCGGCTCCAGCTCTACACTTCGAGCTGCTGCAAATGTAGGACCCCAACAGGTTCCTGGGTTGAATTCATCTCAGCCCAGTTCAGCATAAGAGGTTCAGCTGATGTACCCAGGAGAGCCTCACTTGCTGCTAGTGTTTCTCATTCCAGAAGTCCAAGCATTACATTGCAGCACCGTGGGCATTCATCTTCATCACACGAGATTCGGAACCATCAACCAGGATCAAGCGCTCGTGCAAGTCTGCAACACTACTCCAGGGCAGTTCCTCCCTCTATTGATAGGCAAAACCCAGGTTACTTGGACCTTCAGTCTTTTATGCAGAGCATAGCTGCTTCAAGAGAAGGAAGCAGGACGGTCTCAGAGGTATGCTTCCCTGGAGTAATTCCATCTAATATTCTTCCGTTCTTACTAAGCACAGGTGTGGACATGTAGTTCCATATTTATCTTAAAATGATGATGTGCTGCAAGGAAAGTTCCCTTTGTCTGTCTCTGTCTTTTTGCCTTCCTTACTATGTTTCTCAAAGAGGATTTTATTTTCATTTACTGACTAATAACCCGCACTAAAATCCACTTTTCATGTGAAATTTATTTCTGTGTGAGCTATTTCATTTTCTTGCCTTGCGATTTGCACTTGAATTATGAACTATTTCTTATCTGGCAATATCCCCTCTTGAATTATGAACTATTTCTTATAAAGCTACTCAACCTTTCCTTTGTTGGTTTATGAACCTATCCTTGAATATCTCTACAATGTATTAATTATTTCCTACTGTAGATGTGTTCTGCTGTTGCAAATGGCTTTTTTTTTTCTCTTACCTGCTCTGTAAGGTAGCTGCAAATCAGATGTAGCTTCGGTACCTCTGAGCTGATACCGGGATGATTTCAGAATTTTCTGAATTCAGCATTTTCCAGTAATCTAATAAATTTATTACTTACTTTTTCTGCTTCTAAAATTTTGCCATATGTTTTTTTTCTTTTACAGCTTCGTAATGTGGTTGAACAAATTCGTCAGGGGAGAAGTGCTGCTAGACTGGAGGTGAGAATGGTTTATTTAATACACACTGTTATATTTCAATTAGCTTTTGGATCGGGTGTGAATTATGGAACTTAACCTTCAATTTGCTGAAGTTGCTTTTCATGTTCAATTCTATCGTCTGCGACAACAACTTAGTTTGTTGAACATACTGGTCTCCCGATGAAAAATGTGAAACTTGCCTGTATACTTAAACGTAAATGTGCTAGCTTTGCTAAGCAACCAATTTTGTAAGTCCTAAGTTCTTACTACTAGTGCCATACAAATTGTACTCGTCCAAGTACCAATTATTGACCAGATAGTTCATGTTCCTACTTATTGTTTGCCGCTTAACAATATTGACATTAAAAGGCAAATATTAAATCTCCAGTGCCAGCTGTTATAGTACAAGTGCCTTTAAGTACAGTCTGAAAGCTGCTAACAATCATAGTACCTCTTTCATTCCAAATAATGAAGTTACCTTTCCCCCTGAATTCAATATTTGGTGAAAGAAGGACGAGCATTGACAGAACTTATTCATTTGCATCTATGTCATGTACTACGAACCACAATGCTTTCACCACAAGTATCCTATTTTTTACGCTGTTCATGTCTATCCTCCAACCAGGAATATATTTTTTGGAAAGGTGAAAGACTGATGGACTATCATTTAAGATATGATTATTTGCATAATTTTACTTTCAAGTACACTAAGGTTCTTAAACTTCAAGTGATGTATGTATGTTACTGCTAATATCTGTTCTTTTACTGGAATAGCTATATAATAATGACATTGATGTTTGGGCAGGATTTTCTTGTTGATCGTCAACTTATCAGGAGAGCCAGTTTGGTCGATAGGCATCGTGAAATGCGGCTTGATGTGGATAACATGTCATATGAGGTAATAAGCTAGTAGCAGCACCTTCACCCCATTCCTAGATCACAAAATCTGTGTTATCTATCCCTCGTCCAGAAATCATATCATGGACTGCTCTGATACTGATTTTTTTTCTTAAATCATGCCAAGCTTATTGCTTTCCTTTCCATGAAAATAACACCCTGTGACATGGCTTTAAATAAGTATGAGGATACAATATAAACTTGGGATGAGACGGGCCTGGCCTAGCCCTTGGAACTAGTGATAGGGACAAATAACTATTTGGAAAGCTCTGTATTAGTTTATTCCTTCAGAACTTGAATCAAGGACAGTAATTCCAGGTGGGGACCTGTCATTCTTGGCAGGATCTAACCAGATTCAAATTTGCCGTTTCAATTTTGATGACCAGTGCTATATCGGCTATGGTCCTAGGCTTTTGTAGTTCTCTGTAACTAATTCCTTTATACTACATGTTTGGAGCTGGCACGAGTGGTCCATTGTAGCTAGTCCATGGCCCGAAAGTGTGGTTTAAGTGGTACCATTTGTATGAGATTGTTGAATTTGTGTTTAATTACAGCAATTTGTTGTGGTTTACCCAGGAACTGTTGGCACTTGGTGAACGTATTGGGCATGTGAGTACTGGACTCAGTGAGGAGAAAATAATGAGTGGCTTGAAGCAGTGGAAGTATCTCTACATACAACCATTGGAGGAAACTGCAGCAGCTATTGAGCCCTGCTGTATTTGCCAGGTAATTCAATACAGTACCTTTTATTTTCTTTACTTGCTGCTGTAAATTTGCTTGATTTAAGTCACTTTGAGAAAACAGTATCATCGTTTAGAACTTTTGAACTCACATGGTCTAACTAATGTTCCAAGATTGTTTTCTACTTAAATAGCTCGCTCACTTGTTGACTGAGCATACCTTGTTTCGGTGTTTGCAGGAAGACTACGCCGACGGCGAGGACATGGGCAGGGTGGAGTGCGGGCACTACTTCCACACGGCGTGCATCAAGCAGTGGCTGGTGATCAAGAACACTTGCCCCATCTGTAAAAAGGCAGCGCTGGGCACCTAAGCAACCGCCCGCAAGGCCGCTAGGGGCGCTCCTGCGGAAATCCGCAGGGCTGCCTCCCCTGTACTCCCCCTTTACTAGACCAAACGGGTTATAAGCGGCAAAGCAAGCATGCAACACCTCTTTTCCTCCTCCCAAGACGCAACGTCGTCGAGGGCGCGACGGGCAGGTGGAATTATATACCTATAGGCGGCGGGGCACCACATGGTACCCCTCTTACTGAATGGAAAAGCCGACATTGGCTGTAGTAAGACCTGGATGGAGTTGGTTTCTGCTTCTGTTCAAACCTAGATTTGATGATATTCAAAATTTATTGAAATGACATTGTTCCATTTTAATTGGGCGGTTAATCTCATTTCTTCCCTCGTGTGGCTGGCTGCGCTTTGAGCTGAGCTATGTAAGTGGCTTGTTAATGGGGATGGAACCAAGCTGTAAGCAACTTGGGGAAACAAAGCGGATGATGATCCCTTGGCTGGCTGGGATTTTTTGTTGATCAAAGGAAATTGGGGTAGCTCTGCGCCGGTGCTCACCGCGCCATGGCTACCCCGCGCCTCCATGGCCGCCTCCTCCGCCAGAACGAATCCTGCCACCATCTCCAGCCCCTCTCCAGGCCAGCGTCGGTGCTCACCGCGCCATAGCCGCCCTCCTCGCTTGCTCGCGCCGCCTGTCCACGACTGTGCGCTGCCCGCTGTCGGCCGACCGGTGGCCGCCGGTACGACGTATCCTTGGCGCTGGAACGCGGACCGGGCGCGGTTTCGTTGATGCTGCCCCAAGTCATCGAGGAACATCACTATCAGGCCGGGCGCACCCCCCTTGGCCCCTTCCTCTGCTCCAAGCCTCCAGGTGCTGTTGGGATGCAGGACATCCACCCTTTGGCCACCGGCGCCGTTGCTCTGCTCTGTCTTATCTCCCCTGTCTTACTATCACCATCCTCATTGACCACCACACGCTTCAGCCGGCGGAAGACATGGCTTGGTCAGGACTCGGAAGATGGTTTTTTAGGACAATTGCTCCATGCTCTGCTACCATGAGAAGAGATAATGCCAGTCAAAGAGTATTACAAGGTACGCCCGAGATCACAAAATAAAACTTGAAGTTGCAAATTTACCTTTTACTGGTTTGATTTTCTTTAACAGATTGTGCCAAAATCCTTTTGAATAAGGCAATGGTACCATCCACTGAAGGCAACTCCTGTTCCTCCATGTTCTAAGTACGATTGCTTTAATTTTGCGTAGATTGTATTACCATGCCTTGATATGGAAGAAAGCAGAAGCAATTACCTTGCTTAAATGCACAAATCTCCTTTGATGGTATGACTTCCATACCCTTCCTTATCACTAAACACATCTGAATTAATTTTGTATGCTGAATGCATATATCTATGGATAATCGAAATATCTCATGTCTGCAGGTTACTTTTGTTCTTAATGTTCTTATCAGTGATGGACAATTCTAACCTGCTAGCCACGTTATGGAGATATAGATAACTTATCTTCCATGTCACACTTCCTCTTTTGTACAGTTAAACAATTATAGTCTGACACTGTCTCAATTTAGGCCATGATTGATACTGCATGATGCTTGAATCTGCCAGAGAGTAGCGGTCAGGTCAGCCATAGATGCATGCCATTGTTTCGGAGCTCGAGAAGTCAGATCAAAGTCTATGTAATTCAGTATCCTTCCTTTCGCTATTTAATCTAGGTTATGTTTTTTCCAGTATGTATAAATAGTTGTAGTGGTTCTGGTGTGAGTGTGTGACAACTTCGAGCTTAAGGTGTTGAACCCAATTAGTGTGCTGCGCAGTCCATCTTGACATCACATCATGTAACTAAATTTAGGACAAATGTGTTGCCCTAAAATAACTTCTTATTATTGAAAACATTATACCCCCAAGGGCATAAGTTGTGCCGCCATTATGTGACCATACCATATGATTCGGCCTACATGTTGGAAGATGCCATTCTAACATATAGTTTTCTGAACTGTCCTCTGTTTTTCTACATCTATATTTTTTAGTGATCTATTTCCTTCTCCAATCTTCTTCTTTACCAAGCATAGATATCTATATTTTGTACTTGGATGAGATAATAAGTTATGACCTTCTCCTATGTTAGAAACTTGGCCAAGTCTGATGTTGTTTCAGCAGTCCGAGATGCATCTTAGTCGTCTTATGTTCCAAGAGGTACCATGTCTTGATCAAATTATAGTTTTAGATTTGTATATTTTTCCAGAGATTTTGAAATGCATCAACGCAGATGATGGCACCTTCATAGCCATGTCCGTATACTCATGTGATAATAAGTTTCTTTCTTTTGTCATTCCCTTGCCGATTCGAGTAATTTATTTGTGATCAGGTGGTGATGCCTTGCTGATAAGGGGATGGCATTATGATGTTAGTCCTTAACCCTGCATCAAAACGATTTCCCTGAATATTGTAACATGGTGGTAATTATGTTTTCAGAATTATTGTTCGTTGCTCTTCAATAATGTGTGAAGTATAATGCGTGAGTGTGCGTGTTAGTTGGTTAGAAAAGTTTAGAATCCAGCTTAACGACCATTATATTTATGTGTGCTCCATCTTTGTGAATTACTTTTGTCTCACATCGTGCATTTCTTATACGTCCTCAGTGTGAAGATTAGAACAATATTGAAGTCTCCTTACTAAGCACTTACATTATTTATTTGTGTTTTTTGTTTATTTAAAATATGCATTTTTAGAAGGAAAAGGGAAAATATTTATATTTTTCTAGCCAGTTGTGTATTTTTCAATCTCATCAAATTGTTACTTAGCTGATAGACCACGTGGTTAACATGTATATTCAAATTATTTATATTTCATTTCTCTAATCCATCCCCTTTTTCACCACAATTCCCGCAGCAACGCGCGGGCTATTCGTCTAGTATACATAAAATTCAAAAACAACAATGACAATAACAACAAAGCCTTTAGTCCCAGACAAGTTAGGGTAAGCTAGAAGTGAAACCTATAAGATCTCGCTAACATACTAGAGGTGAAACCTATAGGATCTCACAACCAACTCACGTTCTGACATATGGAGAGCAAGCTTCCACACACCCTTGTCCATAGCTAGTTCTCTGGTGATACTCCAGTTTTTTTAGATCTTTCTTTCCGGACTTCTCCCATGTCAAGTTTGGTCTATCCTGACCTTTTTTGACATCATTACCACGCTTTAGACGTCTGTTATGCGCCGACACTTCTGTAGGCTTCCGCTGAATATGCCCAAACCATTTCAGAGGACGTTGAACAAGTGTCTCTTCAATTGGTGCTATCCCAACTCTATCTCATATATCATCATTCCAGACTCGGTCCTTCCTTGTGTGACCACACATCCATCTCAACATGCGCATTTCCGCCTCATCTAACTGTTGAACATGTCGCCTTTTAGTCGGCTAACACTAAGCGCCATACAACATTGCGGGTCGAACCGCCGTCCTGTAGAACTTGTTTTTTAGCTTTTGTGGCACTCACTTGTCATAGAGAATGCCAGAAGCTTGGTGCCGCTTCAACCATCCGGCTTTGATTCGATGGTTCACATCTTCATCGATGTCCCCATCCTTCTGCAACATTGACCCTAGATATCGTAAGATGTCCTTTTGAGGCACCACCTGCCCATCAAGGCTAACCTCCTCCTCGTGCCTAGTAGTACTGCAACCGCACTTCATGTACTCGGTTTTAGTTCTACTAAGTCTAAAACCATTCGATTCCAAGGTTTGTCTCCATAGCTCTAACTTTCTATTGACCCCCTGTCTGACTATCATCGACTAGCACCACATCATCCCCAAAGACACCATTGGATATCTCCTTGTATATCCCTTGACCTTATGCACCACTAAAGCAAAAAGATAAGGGCTCAAAGTCAACCCCTAGTGCAGTTCTATTTTAATCGGGAAGTCATTAGTGTCGCCATGACTTGTTCAAACACTTGTCACAACATTATCGTACATATCCTTAATGAGAGTCATGTACTTTGTTGGGACTTTGTATTTCCCAAGTCCCATCATATGACATTCCACGGTATCTTTTCATAGGCCTTCTCCAAGTCAATGAACACCATATGCATGTCCTTCTTTTGCTCCCTATATCTCTCTATGAGTTGTTATACCAAAAAAAATGGCTTCCATGGTCGACCTCTCAGGCATGAAACCAAACTGATTTTTGATCACGCTTGCCAATTTTTTTTCAAAAACACCTAAAAGAAAAGGCAGAAGCCCTCGCAAAAGAAATTTTTGGGGAGTGAAAATTCATGGTGTTAGGGCAACTGCAACTGGCCGACGCAAACGAATGTGGTTTTTGTCCGTTTTTTTCCGTTTGGGTCGGCCGAACGGACGAGTGTCCGGTTTTGGCTTTGGGGGCTTTGGTGCAGCCGCGCATTAGTCTGTGCGGTCATTTAATAAATAAAATAAAATAAATAGGCATACAATATTTAATATAAAACATACATATTAAATAACTAGTCAAAGTCCACTTAGACAATAATTAAACATAAAAACTTAATAAAACTTAAAAAAAAGCATAGCCGCCCTAGCCCGCAGCCCTAGGCGTCGTCCTCGGAGTCGAAGCAGGTGAGGTTGAAGAACTCCCGTGGCGCAGCTCAAGGGAAGGCCTAGTAGGCTGCGAACGCCGCCAGCTGCGGCGTCTGCTATCGTGGCGGCGCTGCCTAGCGCCACGCGCGCCTCTATTGCTCCCGCCGCTCATCCTCCTCCTCGTGCGCCTAATGAAGCCGCCGCTCCTCCTCCCCGTGCTTTTGCTGCATTTTGCGCTCCGCGTTGGCCCGCTCCCCCGCCAGCCAGTGGGCCTTCATGACGGCGAGGTGTTGCTCCTCCTTGATGCGGAGCATCCTTCCATCATCCCCATGGACCCTACACCGACACATCAAGCCCCACGTGGACCTCTGACAAGAGCTAGAGCACGTGCCTTGAAAACTGAGGTGAACTCCTTCCTACTTGACTTGCATTTGGATACGGACGGAACATTGTTGCTACCTCACCAAAATATGCTATGCCTCATTAGGTACGAAGAGGAACACCTCAAAGAGGCTCAGGAGCATCCCCAAGGAGAAGAAGGACCACCCCAAGGCCACGTGGACCAAGACGGAGTGCAACAGCAACAACCCAGGAAGTCCCAGGCGACCCCGTGCGCACGGGCCCCCAAGACCCCGTGTCCACGGGCTACTCGAGGAGTTGGCGCTGGAGCACTTGCACACACGGGCCTGTATCAGGCACGGGACCCCTGCAAGGCAAGACGGGCCCAACTTACCCCGTGCGCATGAGCTCATCAGGGTGGATGGCTGTGATCTCCTGTTCGAGCCCCTCTCCATCTCCTTCGACCCCAAGCCTATATAAACCGTACCTAGGGTTATGTTTAGGGTTAGCAAAGTATTAGATGAGATATTTGTGATCTTTGCTCCTTCCTACCTTCCCTTGTGGAATCAAGACCCCCTAGGGAAGAATCCTTGTGGATTTCAAGGCCTCCTCAAGGAGAAGACTATCTTCAAGCCCCCATATCCTTTGGATTCGGGATGAACTTTGCCATTGTATCTTTCCTTTGATTGTGTTTGTGACTTGTGGATCTTGTGTTGTTACTCTAGTGGATGTGTAATCGGGAATTGTTGGAGTGATTTCCTCTTTGTGTTCTTGTTGCTTCTCTCCCTTTCCCCCTCCAAGTGTGAAAAGATCCCTCCTAGGGTTCTACCCTACATCATCTTGGTATCATGAGCCACGTTGATTCACATCTTGGAGTTCCTACCTTCCACTTTCTAGCTTGATTTCGTTGTTTTTGTCCTAATCCGAAAATCTCCACCAAAAATAGCCCCAAAATTTTTCTTGCAATTTGTTTGATCTTGTGAGATTTGGTTGTTTTGATCCACGAATTTGGAGTTTGGCAAGTGGATCTACCCATCTACCATCTTCCCCACCCCCCAAATCCTCGAATTTGACCTCACTTTGCAAAATCCCCACGGATCCCGACGTGTTCATCCGCTCCCAGAACACCCCGTGCACACGGGCCTCACTTACCCCGTGCGCACGGGCCATCCAGAGAGTTCAACCATTTTCCTTTTTCCTCATTTTGTTTCCCCACCACCTCTTGTGTTCTTCCGCACCATTCCACGTGTTTGTTTGAGTTTCGGACTGCGGTTTCTCTTGTGTCCTAAGGTGTTTCGGCTACTTAGGCGCATTTGGGACATCATCATCGCCACCAAGCATCAACTCGGACAACACATCGACTTCAACTTCACTATTACCGTAAGATCGGACGGTAACCTCGACGACATCTCACCCTTGTTTTTGCATTGTTAACCCGAGCCATTTCGCGTAGCTTACCCATCGAGACGAGCAAGTTGAGAATTGCCGGGCCACGCTTTGTGCACCGTAGTGATCGTGTTACCATCTTAGTGCCATAAGTCTCTCCCGTGCATATCTTACTTATTTGTCTCATATCATACTTGACTCAAGCCTCCAAAAAAAACAAGAAAAGCTTTTAAGCAAGAGAAGAAAAACAAAGAGCTTGTAAGCAATAGCATCGAGTCATTTTGCCTATCAACTTCGATATCTCATACGTAGCATAGTTGGGATTGAAGACGGCACGTTTCTCTTATAGGTTGGTGCACACGCGTATCTAGCCCATTTGAGCAATCGAGCTAGTGCCTCTCTAGCATTCACACAACAAGAGCATTTTCCGTGGTTGCACATTTGAGCTCACCCCCTTGGTTGTGCGGATCCCATCTATCTTCCGTGTGTGTGTTCCTAGAGATATCATTGGGTTTGATCTATTTGAACTTGTGGCCCACCATCAGGTCTTCTGGCCTTCCCCTGAAGCTTCTAGGGTGTCTTCTGGTCCAACAAAAAGCATTGTAAAGTTTCATCATGTTTGGACTTCGTTTGGTATGGTTTTTCTACGAAACAAAGAAATAGGCAAAAAAATAGGGAACTGACACTTGGCAGTTAGTTAGTAGATTAGTCCACAAAAATGATATAAAATGGCATATAAAGCATACAAGATTAATAATATATAGCATGAAACAATAAAAAACTATAGATACATTGAATACGTATCATCATCCCCAAGCTTAGTTCCTACTCGTCCTCAAGTAGGTAAATGATAAAAACAGAATTTTTGATGAAAATACTACCTAACATGTCTTAATCATGTAATAATTTGGGTATGCATGTTGGGAAGCGATAACTTAACAGATATCAAAACAATCATATGCAAGAATGCTAGAAAATAATCATTACTCTTCAAAATAAATAATGCTAAAGAATGTTATTCCTGTTTATTTAATCATGTAAGCATGGCATAACTTGGTCTTCCTAGCATAAAGTATAAATCATGAACACCCCGATGCCAAACTAAGCAATTGTATCATACCTTTTTTCAACTCCACTCAATACATGAGCGTGAGCCATGGACTTAGCACTTTGGATGGAAAAGAGAATGGTGGTAGGGGTTTATAAGGGAAGACAAAAAGTTTAGAAAGTCTCGCATCAACTCGGCGGATCGTTAGGCAATGGGGAGGCCTTACAATCGATATCAATGCGAGGAGTAGGGGTTGCCATGCAACGAATGTACTAGAGCTTTAAGTGTATGGAAGCTCCCTATATGAAACTAAGTAGGTGTGCATCCAACTTGTTTGCTCATGAAGACCTCGAGCATTTGAGGAAGCTCGTCACTGATATGCAAGCCAAATTCTATAATGTAAAAATTCCCACTAGTATATGAAAGTAACAAATCATGGAGACTCTCTATATGAAGAAACATGGTGCTACTCTAACGCACAAGTGTGGTAAAGGATACTAACATTGCCCCTTCTCTTTTTTTCATTTTTCTCCCTCTCATTTTTATAGAAAAATATCATGAACCTCATACCCACTTTGTCAATGACTCGTTAGTGTCCATCATTCTTTTGCTTACTAGGATAATTCTCTAATAATGATGATCATCACACTTCTATTTACTTACAACTCGATAAACTAAATGATATGACTAAGTATGAATGCCTCTGGCAGTGTACCAAGATGTGCAATGATCCAGCGTAACATGTATAACAATGATGAATGGTGGCTGCGCCCCAAATAGCATGTCAGCTCTATATGAGCATGCAAAGCAAAATGACAATGAATGTTCAAGTCATATGAATAGTAACAGTGGAAGTTGCATGGCAATATATCTCAGAATGGCTATGAAAATTCCATGATGGGTAGGTATGGTGGCTCTTTTGCGGAAGGATATAATAAGGTTTGTCTGTGATAGAGCATATCATATCACGAGATTTGGATGCACCGACAAAGTTTGCACCAAGTCTTGAGCTGAGAACAGGCAATGCACAATATCGAAGAGGCTAGCAAATTACGGAATGGTGAAGTTCTTATAGTCCACAAACTCACATTAGTCATAAAGAACTCAAATACTTATTAACTATGACTCCCGGTTCCTGATACGGTGGCATTGGGATTGCTCAGATACAGGCCAGGGAGAAATCCCTGCTAGGCTTTGACGGTGGTGACACTGGCATGTGTCATCCCTGATTGTGTGTAATCTGCGTTGGTCTTTCCCCGAAAAGGAGAGGATGATGTAGCACAACAACGGTAAGTATTTCCCTCAGTTATGATGCCAAGGTTATCAATCCAGTAGGAGAACCAAGCAACACTATGTAAACAACACCTGCACACAAACAACAAATCCTCGCAACCCAATGCTACAAGGGGTTGTCAATCCCTCAAAGGTCACGTGCGAGATTAAAAAGGTATGATGGTACATAAAAGATAGGTCGGTAGATGCAAAAAAAAGATAATTTTTTTTGGTTTTTTGGATGTATAGATTTGATGCAAAAAAGTAATCTAGATTAGAAAACAAAATAATAAAATAGATCTGAAAGCAATATGATAAAAGTAGACCCGGCGCCATAGTTTTCACTAGAGACTTCTCTCTTGAAGATATCATACGGTGGGTAAACAATCACTGCTGGGCAATTGATAGAAAAGCAAATCATCATGACGATCTACCAAGGCAATGATCATGTATATAGGCATCACATCCAAGATTAGTAGACCGACTCCTGCCTGCATCTACTACTATTACTCCACACATCGACCGCTATCTAACATGCATCTAGTGTATTGAGTCATGAAGAACAGAGTAATGCCTTAAGAACGATGACATGATGTAGACAAGATAAACTAACGTATGAATAAACCCCATCTTGTTACCCTTAATAGCAACGATACATGCGTGTCATGTCTCTTTCTGTCACTGAGATTGAGCACCGCAAGATCGAACTCATCACAAGCATCCCTTCCCATTGCAAGATAAATCAATCTAGTTGGCCAAACTAAACCAAGAAATCGGAGAAGGAATACGAAGAGATCAAAGAAACTCAAATACTTTCATGAATAGATCTGATCATAAAATCGCAATTCATCGGATCCCAACAAACACACCGCAAAAAGTCATTAGATCGAACAGATCTCTAAGAACATCAAGGAGAACATTGTATTGAAGATCAAAGAGAGAGAAGAATCCATCTAGCTACTTGCTATGGACCCGTAGGTCTGTGGTAAACTACTCACGCATCATCGGAGGGGCAGCAAGGATGATGAAGAACACCTCCGTGATCGTCTCCCTCTCCTGCGGAGTGATGGAGAAGGCCTCTAGATTGGATCGCGTGGTTCTGGAACTTGCGGTGGCTGGAAAAGTGTTTCCTCGATTCCCCTAGGGTTTTGGGGACTTTAGAGAATTTATAGAGCTGATAATCGGTGGAGAAGCTTCTTGTGGGCCCCACTACCCACCAGGGCGCACCGGGGGCCTCTGGCGTGCCCTGGTGCCTAGTGGGCCCCACAGGCCTCCCCTTGTGCATCTCCTAGGCTCCCTGGGTCTCTTCTGGGCAGAAAAAAAACCTCCAAAAAAATTTCGTGTCATTTGGACTCCATTTGGTATTGGTTTTCTGCAAAGTAAATAACAAGCAGAAAACAACAACTGGCACTGGGTACTGAGTTAATGGGTTAGTCCCAAAAGAATGATATAAAAGTGACTGTAAATGGATATAAAACACCCAAGGTTGATAATATAACAACATGAAACAATAAAAAGTTATAGATACGTTGGAGACGTATCAGTCCCCTTCTTGGAGACGTTGTCGTGGCCTCATTCTGCGCCCCTCTTCGAGCACCAGGGAAAATCCTAGGTCTAATTCTTCGGATCGGACGGCAATGGCGTCGCAACGTCCTTTTCCTTCCTCAAGTTGTCATCTTGTGTGCTTATGTCTTCCCCGATGCTGGACTTGTGGATGTTAGACATCACGTTAGTTTGGACTACCTCTCAAGTTTGGGGGTTTAGCTGTGTTGTTTGCTTGTTCGGGCCAAGCATTGTCTGTATGCTCTAGGCACCATGTCAACGTCATCTTACGTTTATCATGTGTCGTACCCTGCTTGTATTCATTCTATTTTCTTCTATCAATGAAAAGATAAGCAAGCTTTGCTTATTCGCGAAAATATTTTGATATGAAGTGGCCGGAGATGGAAAGAGACTTAGTTCTATTGGGTCGAAGAGCCCGTTTCAAACAGCCTCGAGGGACTACCTTCGTATTCTGCATGACCGACTAATCGCCACAACGGATGGAAGGCGAAGCGAACCAGAGACAAAATGGAGGAAGTCCAACTCCTGATGAAGAAAGTCGGGCAGCTTCAATCAGGAGATCTCATCGGGATAACCTCGTCACCGCTTGGAAGTATTCAACATATGAGTTTAAAGAACATGGAATTGGCCATACAAAACTGTAAGCTTTCCTTTTAACAGGTGAACTTTAATTTGTTTTTATGTACTCAACACGTATAGGCCTATTGTGCATTATATTACCTCAAATGTGTTATTATCTTCTTTGCGGGGCAAATGTATAATTATCATAGGTAAAGCCTCTAGAGCTTCCTCCGTAAGTTCCGACACTTTCTAGCCATTTTATACTCGCTCCACTTGAAGTGCACTTGGAACACTTTTTGCTGTTGTACCATCCAGTATGACATAAAAAGATGATAATTGAGCTGCATTTCTGATGCCATCCAGTAATGTTTAAAAACTGCATAGTGATGTTGTATACAAAATGTTGCGGTTGTATGTTTGATGCTGATAAATGCTGTAACATCAACAATGGAACATGATTATCGGTTATGCCATTGAAAAGCAGCAACCCAGTTGCATTGGAATGCTACTCAAAAGTAACCTGGAAATCCGTATTATTTGGGAGTTTTTTCTCTAGTTTCATAAGCACTGGATGGCTGCCCTTCCAACACTAATGAAGCTGGTTGAACCTTTTTTCCCTTTAAATTGACTATAGGCAAAAAAAAAGGGGGAAAGAAAAAGCGGCATCTTTTCAAAATATGATTACAAAAAGGGTTGTTATTTGCTTAAGATGGTACATACCTAGATAGAGTTAGAAATGGGGATATTCATATTTGATGTTGCAAGAGCGCGTGCAAGTTCACAACTTCACACGCAAGGCAACTGTCCATGTGAAAACATTGACAGACACCGTCGGGGAGTGCGTCAGTGAATCCCAAACTTCAGAAGAAAGCAGCCCGGGAGCAAGTTGCTCAGGGGGTTTGATGGTGCCTTAGTGACGAGTGCCTTGGTTATGTGAAATAGCCAACCCTAGATCAAGTGCCCTATCTTTTTGTCGGTATATGACGATCCATCGTAAGAGTAGTGTTGGCTCTTGTCAGATCAGTGTAATCATGCTGCCAGCTGATGCTTATGCTCGTCTATCTTATGCTTGTTGCCCCATCGTCGTCGTGTTTCAATTTGCTTTAGACCTGCCCTAGCTTATGGAGTTGCATTTCTAGCCAGCCCTAGAAACCATCTGTGTTAGCTAGCAAATCATGCAAGAGTAAGACTGCTTTGCTGCGTATGTTCCGTTTTAGCCTAAACTTGCCCTGCTAGAAAAGTTGGTAGCCAAAAATATTTGCAACAAAGAATTTGCAGGTCATGGCCAAAATTTTGGCAAGGTTGCAACAACCCGCCACCGCCCTGTTGCGTTGTTGCGGGTCATGGCCAAAATGTTGGCAAGGTTGGATACTACAGATCCGGGTGAGTATCAAGCCTTGGCTTAACAATTTGCTCGACACCCATTGCAATGCATGCCTCGACGGCCTTTTCGCCAAACAGACCCTTTTCATCAAAGAGGAAAAGTTAAACCTTTGAGCAGCCAGGAAACATTCAAACAACAAAACTACGACAGCCACGACTAGTTCTAGATACATTCTTTTTTATCCATTTTGATGACAAGTATTTTCGGACGGAGGGAGTAGAACACAAACATGGGCTTCGTCTTCTCTGATCTGTGGCGCCTAACTCTGCCCAAGGAAGGGCGGGCCATCGCTGGGAGGTCCTATTGGGGAGCTCCTATTGCGCGCCTTCAGCGATACCGAAGAGAACTGGCGCCTGCAGCAGCCGCTGGATGGGCCGGCCCACGATCGCGCAAGACACAACGCGGAAAAGATCGCCTAAAATACCACTCGTCTGGGGTTCGTACTCGCAACCTAGCGCTTCTATAAGAAGAGGCTAACCACTGCACTGGCTTCCTGCTTGTGAATATTCAATGCGCGAAGTTTTTAAAGAATGGAAACTAGACGAGCAATTTATTGCGCATTACACTGTAGTGTTTATATTTTCTAATTATTTCAAAACATGTTCACATATTACCAAATAAGGTTCATCAAACTTGAAAAAACTTTTATTGATTTTGAAAAACGTTCATCAAAATTGAAAAAAAGTTAATGGATTTTCATTTAATGTTCATCAAACTTGAAAATAGTTAATTGAATTTGAGAAACGTTCATTGAATTTGAAAAAAGTTCATCGGATTTGGAAATAAGTTCATCAGATTTGAAAAAAGTTCATCAAGTTTGAAAAAGAGTTCATCGGATTTGGAAAAAAGTTCATCAGATTTGAAAAAAGTTCATCGTATTTGGAAAAGTGTTCAACGAATTTGAAAAAGTTCATTGAATTTGGAAAAAAGTTCATTGGATTTGAAAAAAATTCATCAAATTTAGAAAAAGTTCATCAAATTTGGAAAATAGTTCATCGAATTTGAAAAAAGTTCATCGGATTTGGAAAAAAGTTCATCGAATTTGAAAAAAATTTCATTGCATTTGAAAAAAGTTCATCGGATTTGGAAAAGAGTTCATAAAATTTGAAAAAAGTTCATCGATTTTTAAGAAACAATTTCACAAATTTCAAGCAAAAACATCAAACTAGGAAGAACAAAAAAGAGGAAAAACAAAAAAAGGAAAAAAAGAAATAGGAAAAAGGAAAAAGAAAAAAGGAAAAAAGGAAAGAATAGATAAGAAATAGAGGAAAAAGATGGTAGTTCACAGATCAGAAAATAGAGGAAAAACCCGGTTTGGGAAGCTTCCCAAAACCGAAGGATCCCTACAGCTGAAGAAAACAATTAGAGGAAAAAACAAGCGACAAATCGCGTGTGGTTTTGTGGTGTTGTGGTTACATGAAGGCAGTGATCGTGAGTTCGACTCCGGGAGCCCGCACTTTTTTTGAACCTTTTTCCAGAATAAAACAGAACGTACATGGGCCGGCCCAGCTCGCCAGCGAAGTGGGGGGCGCTGCAGGCGCCCGTTCGCAAACGGGCGCATAAGCGCCGAATAGGAAATCCCGTCCTATTGGACGCTCGCGAGCGGCAAACAGCAGAGCCTTCGCTGAAGAACTCGCAAAATGGGCCGGCCCATTTGCAGGCTCTGAATATAAAAAATCACAAGAATTAAGCAGGCGCCTGGACTCGAACTCCCACTCGCACGCTACAAACTATGGGTACGTAACTGGTCGAGCTAAGAACTCTGCTTGGCTAAATGTAGCACATATAGTTAAGTAATACTCCCTCCTTCCCACATTGTTAGGCGTGTTAGTCTTTAGCACGAAAATTAGCGTACGTGGATTGTTATTTCACCCATCGTACAAGTTGTAGACAGGGAGGCAACAACGATTCAAAAAAAAAGTTAGAGGCATCCACGATCTTCTTTCCAAGTAAATAGGGATGGTTAGTCATGAATCGATTGAGAGAGGAAGGCATGTGCGCCTTAGATTATGGGATTACATGCAGAAACTTAAACGCCCAAGATTTTGGTAAGGAGGGAGTAGCTACACAGGCAGAACCCCTAGCGTGAACAAATTTCCTTCAAAAATGCGAATAATGTTTGAAAACGTGATTTTTTTTCAAAACTCGAACAACTTGTAAAACACGAACAGTTTTGAAAAAACTAAAAAAAAATCAAAACATGACATTTTTTTATATAGTCTGATTTTTTTAATATACATTGAACATTTATGTAATATACGCCGAACAATTTGTAAAAACACATTGAACATTTTGTGATATACGCTGAACAAGTTTTCAAAATACATAATGAACATTTTGTAGTATATGTTGAACAATTTTTTAATATACGAAGAACAAGTTTAAAATACAAGTTGAACAATTTCTTAATATACGATGAACAGTTTTTTAGTAATATGGGGTGAATATTTTTTTATTACACGATGAACATTTTTTAATACGCGGTGGACTTTTTATATACTACAAAATGAAAAACAGAGAAAAGAAACAGCAACGAAGAAAAAACGAAAAAGAAAGAAAGAAAGAAATAAGCAGAGAAAAAGAAAAATAAATCGAAAATTGGATAAAACCTGGTTAAAAAAAGGAAAAACCGGTTCAGGGAACGTTCTAGAAGGTTCCCAAAACCGGCCAGAACTTCCAAGAAGGTTCCCCAAGGATACCGCAACGAAGAAACAGGAACGAAGCGAATTGTGGGCCGGCCCAAGTGGAAGCTACAGGGTTGGTCGCTCTCAGCGAAGCTGCGAAGATTTGACGCCAACGAGCGTCGTATAGGAATCACCTTGTTGAGCTGGAGGATTCATCGAAGCATTGAGATTTCGAAAGGAGAAGTTAAACCTTGAGCAACCCCAAAAAAGAAGACGACATGCCCACAGCCCAGTCTCGCATCACCACACCCACACGGGTTAAGAGGCTTCGACCAATCTGCGCTTAAAACATCTAAATGGCCAGGATCTAGTTGCATCAGGCTTCTTCCTTCCTAGGGTGGAGTTTCATCTACTAGTACCAGTTTCTACACTGCAAAGCAAAGGGCTAGGCAAGGTGGAAATCCCTCCCTGGATCGGCTCACCGCTTCTTCCTCTGCGGCCTCTTTGCCGCATCCGCGGTCCCTTCCTTGTCTTCACCGCCATAGCCGCCAGCATCTGGAGAGCGACCATCTTTCTTCGCCGGTCGCTTCGTTCCCCTCTTGGTGGGCTTCGACTCTTCAACTTCTTCGTCTTCCTGCTCCTCATGGCGATCATCACCAACTTTCTTCGATGGGGCCTTCGCCCCCTTGGCTCTTCGCTTTGCTGGTTTACCATCCTCTTCCTCTTCATCAACAGCCATCTTCTGTGCCGCCTTCCCCCCTTCCTTCGGAGCACCCTTCTGGCCTTTCTTGGATGTTTTGCCCACATTTTCCTCTACCTTCTTTGACCTGTTTGCTGCCGCAGCATCAGCCCCATCCAGAATCTGCAGCTCTGGAACGTACGCCGACGTCTGAACAAAAAGCACCATGAGTAAGAACAGAACACAACAAGTCCGGAAAAAACATAGCACGCAAAATGAAAGCCATAGTACGGTGAGCTCAGTCTGAAGCTTACCCTGCCGCCTACTGTAACAAAGTCGATTTTCTTCCCTGCATGCAGCAAATGCAACGCTCAATACTGATAGACAACTAGGACGTGCTGTATGCACCAGAAAAGAATAGAGAAGAGGAAGAGTAAATTATCGGACCATCCACAAAGGCCTTGCCGGGCTTCTTCTCCCTAGAATGGAATATCCAGTTCTCTGGAAATTCGTTGCTGTCAGCACCAACTTCAATGGATTTTTCAATCACCTATGGAGAATTGCCAGAGGAAGGCAAAGCATGATTTACCATATAGTACAAATTGTCACCATAATATCATGCACAAGGAGGGAAAAAGATAACTGCGGCCATGCTAGATATGTCACTGGTTTTATTGCATCGGGAGGATCAAGTATTGTACAGGTAAAGCAGACTCCTACAGTTATAACTCAACTCAAGCCTCTGTGCAAGCACATGCACAAGCACAACAAAGCAAGTGACAGAAAATAATATCAGACATACGAATTTTTCTGAAATTTGTTCAATATCAGTATGTGGTTAGTGTATATAGGCCCAGTTCTTTTGGCCGATTCTCCCATAATCTTGAGAATCGACCCTCCACCCAGCTTCTCCCAGAATCTTGAACCCATATTTTTTTTACAATCCTAGCTAGTTAGGATGTGAATAGTTAGGATTGTAAAAAATATATAGATACAAGATTCTGGGAGAAGCTGGGTAGAGAGTCAATTCTCAAGATTATGGGAGAATCGCCCAAAAGAACTGGGCCATAGTACATAAAAAAGATTACTTTTGCATGCTAACTGCTTTACAGGACAACCAACAAACATCCAAATTTTAATGGATTGATGTCTTTCACTATTTTGCAGCTGAAATCTATTTCCAGCAAACGTCAAAGGTCAGCACTTCAAGTCAATCGCAGTTCACGGGCTAACCTCTTTGATGCACCGATGGAGTGCCTTGCACTTCTCCTTAGATATCTTCGATGAAGTTTGCATAGGATGGATCCTTGCCTATACCCAGATCAAGCAAAAGGTGAAACTTCAACATTTACACAAAAATGGTACCACGGTAAATAGCACGTGAGTTTTGCAAAACTGCGGATGCCCAAACTTATGAGCACAGGTGCACGGGATAGGTGGATGAAGATAGCAATTGGAATCAGTGTTAAGCCGAAGGGGATAACAAGGCTTGACCTTGTCCCTGGCTGTGTAGCTAGAGGGCATGCTCAAGTTTGGGTCAATTTTCTACTTCTTAAAGATCCCTGATACAAATTAGCCTTTCTTTACAGAGTAGAGAGTCCATGTGACTTGATGAATAGGAATTTGCTGATGGCGAGGTGTACTAACACATGTGTGAACAGTAGCTATGACATACGGCTATTTTGCCCAAGAGACACATTATACCTATCATTAGACAAATATGATTGATCTTTATAACAAACCACCTCATTAGAGTAGAACTATGATACTCTATGCAGTAGGCATTAATACAGAGGATAGAAAAACTAAAAAGACTAATGCCTCTTATAATTTTATCTAGCAATAGCAACGTCAGGGAAACAGACCTGATAAAGCACCTCATCTGCCATCCAGTTGCCGATTCCTGAAATAAAGCTCTGCAAAGATGATTCAACAAAAGGGGGTGTAAGAATTTGCATAATTAAAAGGTTTTTGTGCTCAACATTATCTTGACAATAAGAATGAAAGGGGTGGTTGTGTGTGGCTGTGTGCTACTGAGGCAACTACATGATCATCTTAAACCACAATCTATAAATTAACTGGTAAAAAATGTTAACCAGTGCTCGAGGTTTAGAAATATTTGGAAATAAAGCCAATTAATTTCTTTAGTTGTTTGACAACACTTCATTATAAGCTCATAATCAAGTTTTGAATTTATATGATATCTGAATATAATATGGATAACTCCTTCTGATTCAGACAAGCAGTTTGAGCAGAGTATGGAGCTTAAGATTATACCTGATCAAGCAAAAGGGATTTTATTGGTGCATTCTTTCTACCAAAAGATTGTACAAAATCATCAAGCTGCATTGGTTCGCATAGGGCATCTGGTCCAAGTTCAGAAATTGGAGGGACAGCTTCTGGCTATTAAACAGAGACAGAATAACAAAAACAAATTACAAAATATTACCACATATTGAGAGAACAGATTTTGTTTTCAAGGAATCACAAGAATATTACGTTGTCAAGCAATCGTATTTTGCAAAACGCCTCTTATCAGTGAAGGAGAACTCCAAGCCATCATCCAACTGTAATAAGTTGAGAAGAGCAAAGATGAAACATGGCAAAGATATTCCAAGAAGTAAATAATAAACACAGACCAAAGAAGAAAGTAGTAGTTAACAAGAAAGGTGAAGACTACTAAGGTGCATATTTCATCACGTTACTGTTTCTAGAATCTATAAGCATTAGCATGATTTTTTCTTTACTTGCTTCAACTTCTGCTATTCTACTGCAGTTCATTTAAGCATTAGCATGGTCTCAGGAGATAGAACATGGAGTCGGGTTGCCTCCAAGATCTTAAACATTATTAAATCAGACAATATATTCAAGCATCACATCCCAAATAGGCAAATGGAGATAATTATCCAAATCCTGTCACTCACCACCATAAGATATTGCAGATTCATATCTACGAGAAGGGTTGATGAAAATACATAAAACAAAAATAACCATAAGCATCCATGTGTGAAATGAGCCAGACAATATGGATTGTGAGAAACACAATTCCCACGCACGATGATAAATAAAGGAAATAAAAGAAATTGTCATAAGGAAGGTCATCAGATTAGGTTCCATACTTCAACAAATAGTTTGGAGTACTTCGAAGGCCATTCCTCAGTAGGGCTCACTGCAGACCTAAATTAAATGCCACAAGAATGAAGGATCAAAATTATTTCAGTTCACTGAAGCCACTGGGTCAAGTTTTAGCAACACTAGAATGATGAGCTAAAGACACGGCAAATATTTATGCAAAGAGTAGAAGTCTAGTCCAGAATGCCTGATCACACCTTCAAATTCTAAATGGCTTTGCTGTACCTATGTCAACACAGAGGACCCCAAATCATCATGCTTATTGTTTAGCATAGTTTTTTTTTTCTTTAACACGATGGAATCAGCATCTGGTTTAACCAACCCAACCCATGCACTATGCAATTATTTTAAAAGCAATCTTACAAAGTCCTCAAATGTCTGAAATTGGAGGTAACACCTGTTACCGTCAGTATTAGAACATGTAACAAACTATCAGAATTTCTATAACAGACGCGGACATTCGTCAATCATACTATAGCCTAAGGTTCTACTGGTGGTGTCTAGATTTTCTGGTGTGCACTAATGCTACAACATATCACAGCACGCAGAGCATCAGGTGCTAATGGCATCGAACATTACAATGCTAATTGAATATACCTGATAATGTAGCAGTGCATGGAAAAAAGACCTAGCTAAGTACACGGTCAATATACTAGAATGGCAAAAAACCATGATATTTCTAAACCATATAGCTGTCTCTCCTTTTTGAGAGATGGTAGCAGCTTTTAACAGTAGGTAAGGCTAAAACAAGCGCCAACTAAAAATAAATAAAAAGATGGAACCTTTTATATTTGCTCAGCTCCACACCCTTGATGTAAATAGCTCCCGCCATTCCTGTGACAAAGATTAACATTTAGGTGCTTTCTGTATAACTGGAACATTAGAGAAAGACCGCGGTAAAGGCCTCTCTAGAGTTTTATTCAACTAAGCCACTCTCCACAACTTCTAAATAATTAAGACCTTTCATTCATTTTTGGTCAATTCGACCTCTGGAGTCTGCAACTTAAATTATTTTATAGCAATAAAGTCTCCCTACATTGCTCTGTTATACGACTCCTCTATCAATTGCTCCAAGTAAAAGTAAAACAATAATCACTAGGATAAGAACATCTGATAAATCTTTGAGATCAAATGAGCTAAAGCAAGTCAACATAATTCCTCCAACTACAATATCACATTTTCAGGAGGGGGCTACATTTTACCACTGACGAGTTAGAAAAGTCACTATGATGTTTAGACTGTCCATTTACCACGACAGAGTTGCCGATTTTGTACAGAACAAAAGACTGTTCATGAATCTGAAATCATATAACCCTAGATGTGTAGAAAACCCTAACGAAAAGCTTGGGCACAATCATACAAGAACGAAACATGGCAGCGCAAACAAAATGCCCAGTGTAAAAGGAGAATGCCGCTCTTGAAAAATAAAAGTACAAAAGAAAATCATTGCAGAAAGGGAGGGGAGAGAAACAGAATGGGAGCGGACTGAATCAATGTGGTGGGGGTGTGGATCGGAGACGGAGACGGACCGAACTGGAAGCAGGGGGACGGCGGCGAATCCAGCAGGAGCCATAGGTTCTTGCCCTTGCGGCGCGCGGCGGCGATGGTCCTCCCGACCAGCGCCGCCTCCAGCCGCGACGGGGCGACACCGTCGATGACCTTGGTGTCCTCCGCGGCGGAGCACCGCACGATCCGCTTCCCGACGCAGTGCTCCTCCAGCGCCAGCCGCGCCGCCTCCACCTCCGGCAGCTCCGGCATCTCCTCCCCCTCCGCCTCTCCCCCACTTCCACTTCTAGTTTCTGTTTTTTTTCTCTCACGACTCCTTCCCAGTATAGCTGGCCAAACAGGCCGGCCTGGCCCGGCAGGGCACGCCCCATCCTAAGTGTGCCTGGCACGGCCCGGCCCGCCTAGGCACGATTATTATACGGGCAGTGCTGTGCCGGCCCGCGTGCTGCAGCCTGCAGCCCAGGCACGGCCAGTATGCTAATCCGGCCGGCCCACCGGCACGCTAGGCCCATTAATCTACCTTCTATTTTGCACACTGGGCGTTTTTAGCCTATTTTTACCTGTTGGCCCATATTATTATATTAGGATACATAAAAAAATAAAAAAAGTTAATCGAGTCATGCCATGCCGGCCCACGTGCTCGCCCTTCAGGCCCAGGCACGGCCCCTAGAGTGTCGTGTGTCGGGCCTGGCCCATTTAGCACGTGTCGTGTCCTCCTAGGCCCGTGTCGTGCCGACCCAGCTATCCCGGCCCGTTTGGCCAGCTATACTTCCCAGTGCCGCTTTTTCTACGGGATTTTCGATTAAATGCGAAATCCTTGGTGCACCGATCCAAACAAAATAGGGGCGCATTTTTTTAGGATCAAAATAGGGCGCGTTGGTACTAAAGGAAAAAAAAACTCCACTAAAAATATGATGTCAGGTATTTTATCATGGCAAATAGAACGTTTTTCATTTATAATTATATTATCTGATGATGACAAGTTTAGTGGGCGAGCGTGACAAGTCCGTCTCGATTCATTTTTTCTGTCAGCAATTTGTCGTGCTTGCAAACTGAATTTGTCATCATCACGTCAATATAGACCGCCATGAAAAAAGTCGGATTTGTCATGCCTAAAAAAATATGATGTCAAAATTTTGGTGTTTCCGATAAAAAAGGTGTGTTTGGTAGCATGGAGGCCTAGGCATCTATAGTCCAAGAAACAAAGTTTCATTAGCGGGTATCACTGCGGCTTCTAGACTGCACGAATCTTAAAACACTCTCGGGTCAGGCTGAGGGAGAACATCCGACTCAGCCGGTCTTTTTTAAACAGTCAGCCTCGCGTGGCCATGTGATCCTCTCGTCCTACACGCGTTTGGAAGCACGGGAGATGACGAGGCGACTCATAACTCCCTCCTCTCTCTCTCTCTCTCTCTCTCTCGTCACCTCTCACTGCCCATTCACACCACAGGCCCCCTAGTCTCACATCTCCTGCGGTTTCTCCAATGACAGACCCTCAACTGCGTTGCCCCACTCCCATCACCGTTGATGACAAACCTAGTCCATGACCAGTGGGGCCGACGTGACCATGAAAAATATTAACCTGATGACGGCTATCCGGTAACCGCCCCCATTTGCACCAGGTCGCGTTCACCGGTCATTGACCCACTGTCGGCATTCATGCTGGTCGGTGCGGCTGCTGGAAACACATCTGCTGTGATAAAGCTTGCTAATAGAGATACTATTTCACCCGCTGAATTGGAAGGTATTGACGTTACTATAAAGCTTGCCAATAGAGATACTATTTCACCAATTGGGATTGTTAGAGATGTTGAAGTCTTGTGTGGGAAGGTTAAATAACCTGCTGATTTTCTTGTTCTCAGTTCCCCACAGGATGATGTTTGTCCCATTATTTTTGGTAGACCCTTCTTGAATACTGCTAATGCTAGGATTGATTGCGAAAAGGATACTGTTACAATTGGCTTAGGGGATGTGTCTCATGAATTTAATTTTGCTAAGTTTCGTAGACAACCCCGTGATAAAGAATCACCTAGTAAGGATGAGATTATTGGTCTTGCTTCTATTGCCGTGCCTCCTACTGATCCGTTAGAACAATATTTGCTAGACCATGAAAATGATATGTTTATGAAGGAAAGAAGGAAAATAGATGAAGTGTTCCTTCAACAGGAACCTATTCTGAAACACAACCTACCCGTTGAAATTCTAGGGGATCCCCCTCCACCCAAGGGTGATCCCGTGTTTGAACTCAAACCATTACACGATAATCTTAAGTATGCTTATCTTGATGAAAAGAAAATATATCCTGTTATTATTAGTGCTAACCTTTCAGAGCAAGAAGAAGAAAGATTATTGAAAACTCTGAAGAAGCACCGTGCTGCTATCGGATATACTCTGGATGATCTTAAGGGCATTAGTCCCACGTTATGCCAACACAAAATTAATTTGGAGGACGATGCCAAACCAGTTAGAGATCCTCAACGACGATTGAATCCTAAGATGAAAGAAGTGGTAAGAAAGGAGATACTAAAGCTCCCTGAGGCAGGTATAATTTATCCCGTTGCTGATAGTGATTGGGTAAGCCCTGTCCATTGTGTTCCTAAAAAGGGAGATATTACTGTCGTTCCTAATGATAAAGATGAATTGATCCATAAAGAATTATTACAGGTTATAGGATGGTAATTGATTTCCGTAAATTAAATAAAGCTACTAAGAAACATCATTACCCTTTACCTTTTATTGATCAAATGCTAGAAAGACTATCCAAACACACACATTTACGCTTTCTAGATGGTTATTCTGGTTTCTCTCAAATACCGTGTCGTGAAGGATCAATCAAAAACTACTTTTACTCGCCCTTTCGGTACTTTTGCTTATAGACGTATGCCTTTTGGTTTATGTAATGCACCTGCTACCTTTCAAAGATGCATGATGGCTATATTCTCTGGCTTTTGTGAAAAGATTTGTGAGGTATTCATGGATGATTTCTCCATTTATGGATCCTCTTTTGATGATTTCTTGAGCAACCTTGATCGAGTTTTGCAGAGATGCGAAGACACTAGTCTCGTCTTGAATTGGGAAAAGTGCCACTTTATGGTTAATTTAGGCATTGTCTTGGGGCATAAGATTTCCGAGAGAGGTATTGAAGTTGATAAGGCTAAAGTTGATGCTATTGAAAAGATGCCATGTCCCAAGGACATAAAAGGTATAAGAAGTTTCCTTGGTCATGCCAGTTTTTATAGGAGGTTCATTAAGGACTTTTCTAAAATCTCTAGGCCTCTGACTAATTTATTGCAAAAAGATATTCCTTTCGTCTTTGATGATGATTGTGTAGAAGCATTTGAATTACTTAAGAAAGCTTTGATCGCTGCACCTATTGTTCAACCACCTGATTGGAATTTACCCTTTGAAATTATGTGTGATGCTAGTGATTATGCTGTAGGTGTTGTTCTAGGGCAAAGAGTTGATAAGAAATTGAATGTTATCCAGTATGCTAGTAAGACTCTTGATACTGCCCAGAGAAATTATGCTACTACTGAAAAAGAATTCTTAGCAGTTGTGTTTGCATGTGATAAGTTTAGACCTTACATTGTTTATTCTAAAGTTACTATTCACACCGATCATGCTGCTATTAAATATCTTATGGAAAAAAAAGATGCTAAGCCTAGACTCATTAGATGGGTTCTCTTGCTCCAAGAATTTGATTTGCATATTATTGATAGAAAGGGAGCCGAGAACCCCGTTGCAGACAACTTGTCTAGGTTAGAGAATGTTCTTGATGACCCACTGCCTATTGATGATAGTTTTCCTAACGAACAATTAGCGGTCATTAATGCTTCTCGTACTGCTCCTTGGTATGCTGATTATGCTAATTACATTGTTGCTAAATTTATACCACCTAGTTTCACATTCCAGCAAAAGAAAAAGTTCTTTTATGATATAAGACATTACTTCTGGGATGACCCACACCTTTATAAAGAAGGAGTAGATAGTGTTATTAGACGTTGTGTACTTGAGCATGAACATGAATAGATCCTACGCAAGTGTCACTCTGAATCCTATGGAGGACACCATGCTGGAGATAGAACTGCACATAAGGTATTGCAATCTGGTTTTTATTGGCCTACTCTCTTCAAAGATTCTCGTAAGTTTGTCTTATCTTGTGATGAATGTCAAAGAATTGGTAATATTAGTAGACGTCAAGAAATGCCTATGAATTATTCTCTTGTTATTGAACCATTTGATGTTTGGGGCTTTGATTATATGGGACCTTTTCCTGCCTCTAATGGTTATACACATATTTTAGTTGCTGTTGATTACATTACTAAGTGGGTAGAAGCTATTCCAACTAGTAGTGCTGATCATAACACCTCTATTAAGATGCTTAAAGAAGTTATTTTTCCAAGGTTTGGAGTCCCTAGATATCTTATGACTGATGGTGGTTCACATTTTATTCATGGTGCTTTCCGTAAGATGCTTGCTGAGTATGATGTTAATTATAGAATCGCATCCCCTTATCACCCGCAGTCTAGTGGTCAAGTAGAGTTGAGCAATAGAGAGCTCAAATTAATTTTGCAAAAGACTGTGAATAGATCTAGAAAGAATTGGTCCAAGAAACTTGATGATGCATTATGGGCCTATAGAACTGCATACAAAAATCCTATGGGTATATCTCCGTACAAGATGGTTTATGGAAAAGCTTGTCACTTACCTCTTGAAATTGAACATAAAGCATATTGGGCTATTAAAGAGCTCAACTATGACTTCAAACTTACCGGTGAGAAGAGGTTATTTGATATTAGCTCAGTTGATGAATGGTGAACCCAAGCCTATGAGAATGCCAAGCTATTCAAAGAAAAAGTCAAACGCTGGCATGATAAAAGGATACAAAAGCGTGAGTTTAATGTAGGTGATTATGTGTTATTATTCAACTCTCGTTTAAGATTTTTTACAGGTAAACTTCTCTCTAAATGGGAAGGTCCTTACGTTATCGAGGAGGTCTATCGTTCCGGTGCCATAAAAATCAACAACTTCGAAGGCACAAGTCCGAGGGTGGTGAACGGTCAAAGAATTAAACATTATATCTCAGGTAATCCTATCAATGTTGAAACTAATATTATTGAGACCGTAACCCCGGAGGAATACATAAGGGACACTTTCCAGAATGTTCCAGACTCCAAAAAGGAATAGGTATGTGGTACGGTAAGTAAACCGACTCCAAAACGATTCTAATGGCAATTTTTATCCGTTTTGGAATATTTAAGAATTTTGGAAAGAAAGAAGTAGTCCGGGAAGGACACGAGGCCTCCACGAGGGTGGAGGGCGCACCCACCCTTCCTGGGCGTGCCCCCCTGTCTCGTGGCCACCTCGTGCGCCTCCCGGACTCCGTTTTCTTGCACGTTACGTATTTTGGTCGGTAAAAATTCATTATATAATCTCCCGAAGGTTTTGACCACCGTATCACGCAAATATCCTCTGTTTTTTTTCGAGTTGTTCCTATTGCAGTTTAAGAGCAAGATGTCTTCTCAAGAGTCAGTTGGGGAGAGTCGGGTGTCTCACCCGACACCAGGTCCAGGAGCAAATAGCGATGCTTATCACTTTGGACCATCAACGGAGGATGAGATGGAGGCCGACTTGAAAAGGATAGATGCCATGGAGGAAAATCAAGAAGTTACCTCTCGTCTCCAAGCAGGATTCATGATGGGGGAACTACATAGCTTGGCTATTCCAAATTCGGTCATCCCTTCCAATGTTAAATTTCTTTCTTATGAAAATATGAAAAAAGAGCGTCACTTGTTCTCCGGAAGCTATATAGCATCCTTGGGTAAAGGGAGCTTTAGCCGTTACGGGCAAGCTCCGCAAAGAAATTATGGACCTCAAACAACAAGTCAATAAGCTCGAGGAGGAGAATCGTATCCTGAGGGGCATCATCGCCAAAAAGATCATAACACCAACCATGAAGAAAGAGACATAATCACATGGGTATGGGCACTCCCCTTGGCAACTGCCAAGCTTGGGGGAGGTGCCCTGGTATCGTATCACCATCACACTCCTATCTTGTATCTTGATCTAGTAGATTGAAGCTTTAGTATCAAGTAGTTTTGAGTTTTGCTTTGTGATCTCTTTATGTAATCGAGTCCGTGAGCTATCTATAATAAAGATTAGTGTTGAATCAAGGGCTTTGCTATCTTGCTGTGATCTTGAAAAAGTAGAAAGAATGAAAAGAATAAAAAAGTCATATTGATCTTATTCTTATGGACAGTAATGACTTCACACATAGAAAGTATGAGGCATAAAAGTTGTTGATAGTTGACAAACGTAGTTTTGGTCATCGTTGCAATTAATAGGAAGTAATAAGGACGGAGAGGTTTTCACATACAAATATACTATCTTGGACATCTTTTATGATTGTGACCACTCATTAAGTATGACATGCTAAAAGAGTTGATGTTGGACAAGGAAGACAACATAATGGTTTATGTTTTCTCACATCTCAGTTAAAGTATATTGTCATTGATCTTCCCAACATGTTGAGCTTGCCTTTCCCCCTCATGCTAGCCAAATTCCTTGCACCAAGTAGAGATACTACTTGTGCTTCCAAATATCCTTAAACATAGTTTTTGCCATGAGAGTCCACCATACCTACCTATGGATTGAGTAAGATCCTTAAAGTAAGTTGTCATGTTGCAGGCAATAAAAATTGCTCTCTAAATATGTATGACTTATTAGTGTAGAGAAAATAAGCTTTATACGATCTTGTTATGGAAGCAATAAAAGCGATGGACTGCATAATAAAGGTCCATACACAAGTGGCAATATAAAGTGACGTTCTTTTGCATTAAGATTTTGTGCATCCAACCCTAAAACCACATGACAACCTCTGCTTCCCTCTACGAAGGGCCTATCTTTTTACTTTATGCTTGAGTCAAGGTGATCTTCACCTTTCCCTTTTTCATTTTATCCTTTGGCAAGCTCCTCATGTTTGAAAGATCTTGATATATATATATATATATATATATATATATATATATATATATATATATAAAAACATATATCCAATTGGATGTAAGTTAGCATGAATTATTATTGTTGACATCACCCAAAGGTGAATACGTTGGGAGGCAACACAATAAGCCCCTATCTTTCTCGATTAAAGGTTGAAACTCCATAACCACAAGTATTGCGTGAGTGTTAGCAATTGTAGAAAACTACATGATAGTTGAGTATGTGGACTTGCTGAAAAGCTCTATTCTTGACTCTTTCTGATGTTATGATAAATTACAATTGCTTCAAAGACTGAGATTATAGTTTGTTAGTTCCCAATGAAGTTTCTGAACCATACTTGACATTGTGAATTGATTGTTACTTGAGCATAAGAAATCATATGATAAAATCTATTTATGTTGCTGTTATAAGAATGATCATGACACCCTCATGTCCGTATTTTATTTTTATCGACACCTCTATCTCTAAACATGTGGACATATTTTTCGATTTCGGCTTCCGCTTGAGGACAAGCGAGGTCTAAGCTTGGGGGAGTTGATACATTCATTTTGCATCATGCTTTTATATCAATATTTATTGCATTATTATGGGCTGCTATTACACATTATATCTCAATACTTATGGCTATCTCTCTTATTTTACAAGGTTTACCATGAAGAGGGGGAATGCCGGCAGCTGGAATTTTGGCTGGAAAACGAGCAAATATTGGAAACCTATTCTTCACAGCTCCAAAAATCCTGAAACTCCATGAAAGTCAGTTTTGGAATTAATAAGAATTATTGAGCGAAGAAAACACCAGAGGGGGCCCACACCCTGGCCAGGAGGGTGGGGGGCGCACCCACCCCTACTGGGCGTGCCCCCTGTCTCCTGGGCCCACTGGTGGCCCTCCGGTGCCCATCTTCTGCTATATGAAGGCTTTTACCCTGAAAAAAAACAGAGGCAAGCATACGGGACGAAACTCCGCTGCCACGAGGCGGAAGCTTGGCGGAACCAATCTAGAGCTTCGGCAGAGTTGTTCTGCCAGGGAAACTTCCCTCCGGGAGGGGGAAATCATCACCATCGTCATCACCAACGATCCCCTCATCGGGAGGGGGTCAATCTCCATCAACATCTTAACCAGCACCATCTCCTCTCAAAACCCTAGTTCATCTCTTGTATCCAATCTTGTATCAAAACCACAAATTGGTACCTGTGGGTTGCTAGTAGTGTTGATTACTCCTTGTAGTTGATGCTAATTGGTTTACTTGGTGGAAGATCATATGTTCAGAGCCTTAATGCATATTATTACTCCTCTGATTATGAACATGAATATGCTTTGTGAGTAGTTACGTTTGTTCCTGAGGACATGGGTGAAGTCTTGCTATTAGTAGTCATGTGAATTTGGTATTCGTTCGATACTTTGATGAGACTACATGACACTTCACCATTATTTGGGCCTAGAGGAATGCATTGGGAAGTAATAAGTAGATGATGGGTTGCTAGAGTGACAGAAGGTTAAACCCTAGTTTATGCGTTGCTTCGTAAGGGGCTGATTTGGATCCATATGTTTAATGCTGTGGTTAGGTTTACCTTAATATTTCTTTTGTAGTTGCGGATGCTTGCAATAGGGGTTAATCATAAGTGGGATGCTTGTCCAAGTAAGGGCAGTACCCAAGCACCGGTCCACCCACATATCAAATTATCAAAAATCTTGAACGCTTGAATCATATGAGCTTGATGAAAACTAGCTTGACGATAATTCCCATGTGTCCTTGGGAGCTCTTTTCTCATTATAAGAAATTGTCCAGGCTTGTCCTTTGCTACAAAAAGGATTGGGCCACCTTGCTGCACTTTATTTACTTTCATTGCTTGTTACCCGTTACAATTTATCTTATCACAAAACTATCTGTTACCTACAATTTCAGTGCCTGCAGAGAAAACCTTACTGAAAACCGCTTGTCATTTTCTTCTGCTCCTCGTTGGGTTTGACACTCTTACTTATCGAAAGGACTACGATAGATCCCCTATACTTGTGGATCATCAATGTCCCATTTATATTGAGTATACTGATACGTCTCCAACGTATCTATAATTTTTGATTGCTCCATGCTACTTTATCTACTGTTTTAGGCAATACTGGACTTTATTATCTACTTTTATATTACTTTTGGGACTAACCTATTAACCGGAGGCCCAACCCAGATTCTTTGTTTATGCCGATTTGGTGTTTCGAGGAAAAGGAATATCGACGGAGTCAAACGGAACGAAATCAACTGGAGAAGTTATTTTTGGAAGGAAACCCACCTGATGGACTTGGACTCCACGTCAGAAGATACGGGAGGTGCTCACGAGGGTGGGGGCACGCCCACCCCCCTGGGCGCGCCCCCTGCCTCGTGGGGCCCCCGTAGCTCCACCGACGTACTCCTTTCACCCATATATACCTACGTACCCTAAAACTTCCAGAACAGAAGATAGATCGGGAGTTTCGCCGCCGCAAGCCTCCAGAGCCACGAAAAACCAATTGGGACCCCTTTCCGGTACCCTGCCGGAGGGGGGATCCATCACCGGTGGCCATCTTCATCATCCCGGCGCTCTCCATGACGAGGAGGGAGTAGTTCACCCTCGGGGCTGAGGGTATGTACCAGTAGCTATGTGTTTGATCTCTCTCTCTCTCTCTCTCTCTCTCTCGTGTTCCCTCGAGGGCACGATCTTGATGTATCCCGAGCTTTGCCATTGTAGTTGGATCTTATGATGTTTCTCCCCCTCTACTCTCTTGTTATGAATTGAGTTTCCCCTTTGAAGTTATCTTATCGGATTGAGTCTTTATGAGAATACTTGATGTATGTCTTGCCGTGATTATCTGTGATGACAATGGGATATCACGTGCCACTTGATGTATGTTTTGGTGACCAACTTGCGGGTTCCTCCCATGAACCTATGCATAGGGGTTGGCACACGTTCTTGATTCTCGGGTAGAAACTTTGGGGTACTCTTTGAAGTACTTTTATGTTGGTTGGATAAATCTGAGATTGTGTGATGCATATCGTATAATCATGCCCACGGATACTTGAGGTGACAATGGAGTATCTAGGTGACATTAGGGTTTTGGTTGATTTGTATCTTAAGGTGTTATTATAGTACGAACTCTTTTATAGATCGATCCGAACGAATAACTTTGAGGTGGTTTCGTACCCTACCATAATCTGTACGTTTGTTGTCCGCTATTAGTGGCTTTGGAGTGACTCTTTGTTGCATGTTGAGGGCTTGTTATATGATCTATCTATGTTATTATTGTTGAAAGAACTTGCACTAGTGAAAGTATGAACCCGAGGCCTTGTTTCCTATCATTGCAATACCGTTTACGCTCACTTTTACCACTTGTTACCTTGCTGTTTTTATATTTTCAGTTTACAAAAACCTATATCTACCGTCCATATTGCACTTGTATCAGCATCTCTTCGTGAACTAGTGCACCTATACAATTACCATTGTATTGGGTGTGTTGGGGACACAAGAGACTCTTTGTTATTTGGTTGCAGGGTTGCTTGAGAGAGACCATCTTCATCCTACGCCTCTCACGGATTGATAAACCTTAGGTCATCCACTTGAGGGAAATTTGCTACTGTCCTACAAACCTGTGCACTTGCAAGCCCAACAACGTCTACAAGAAGAAGGTTGCGTAGTAGACATCAAGCTCTGGTTGTTCTCACAGGTGGAAACATTATCACATGCTCAGTTTGTAAAGCTTGCCATTACCCTATGGGCCATATGGACTTCAAGGAGGAAAGCAATCCATGAGGGTATTTTTCAAAGCCCTCAAACAGTCCATTCATTTGTAGGAAGGTTTTTGGACGAACTGGAGGTAATCAACACAAAGAAGGTGAGTGTTGTAGCCACAGCCGCTGCCACAGGTTCACGCCCAGCTCAAAGACCAAAAGCACCGCCCAATAATTTCTGCAAAATTCATGTTGATGCGGGAATCAGGTTTGGAAGAAAAGGATCAGCTGCAGCAATATGCAGGGACCATCACGGAAATTTCATGGGTAGTTCATCTCTGGTTATTGACGGAATGATGATCCATCTCTCATGGAAACCATAGCGTGTAGAGAGGCTCTCTGCCTAGCAGAAGACCTACACGTTACACAGTTTGTGATAGCATGTGACTCAAAACAGGTTGTGAATGATATTCTAAAGAACAACCATGGCAAAGGAGGAGCAATTATTAATCAAAGCCAGGGCAACACCTTTTACTTGTACTTTTGTTTTTGAAGGTCGTGACTCATATGTTGAGGCGCATAGATTAGCTAAATTTTCACTCTCTTTAGCTCATGGGCGTCATGTGTGGTTTGGCCAGCCGCATAATGTAACTTCCATCCCACTTTCTGTGGAGTTCGATGAATAAAATCAGGCTTTTACCCCTAAAAAAAACTAGCGTGGTATGCCAGACTAAAAAAAAACTAGGGTGGTATGCGGGAACGAGGTACGAAAATCTTGTGTAGTCAAGCCACTACACGTATAACGTGGCTTCTCCACTGTGTGCTGTTGTGTGTGCGCGCGTGCATGTGTGTTGCTGCGTATGTGTGCGCGATACTGCCCCGTACCGATGTTGTGTGTGCTATTGTCCCGCACACGCACATATTAAATGAGGGGACAAAAAGGTCTTTTCAAGTGCCATTTAGGCTCAAAATAGACGAAAGTGTCATAAATGGCATAAAATTTAGACTCGTTGTTATATAGGGAAGAAAAATGTTTTCAGTGTCAAATAAGGAAATGAAATTTAAAGTAGTGTTAAATAAGGAATTGTTTCATATATCAAGTAGGGGCGGTGTGGCATGATTCAAACACGGGATCTCGCGACGCAAGCTCGCAGGCTGAACCATCACAACAAGGAACAACTATAGCGTTGGATTTTTTTGAGTGGTAAACCAAACTTTATTGACTAGTGTTTCGCTTTACAGGAATAACAAAGGGATCATGGGTTACCCCCAGCCACACGTGGCACCCTTGGACTAAAGAAGTACAAAATTTAACTAAGTTGTGAGCATCAACGTTCCCCTGTCAACCTTCAAAGATGAAGTCACATCGTGTAAACTCTCTCGAATGGGCTTGGATCTCCTTTATGATAGAACTATATCTCCTTTCTGTCCCTTTCTTAATTTCTTCCACCACTGTCTTGCAGTCACATGCAACAACAATTTGATCTAAATATAGATCCTGTGCTAGGGCAAGAGCTTCACGGCACGCCAACGCCTCCAACATCGGTGGATCATTTATATCATCGAAGACCATTGCTGAGGAACCTAGAAAAAGACCTGAATGATCCATGCAAATTGTTGCAGCTGCCCCTCTTCTACTGTTTCTTGAAACTCCTCCGTCAACTTTGTGGGCTTTGCAATTCTCCCTCATGGATTGCCTTTCGACGAGCCCACCATATCGCCCACATGGTCACTACCATCGTCACCACACTATCTTGTGCACTAAAAAAAAGACACATCCAAGACATTTTGGCCTGAACGATTTTTTTCTTCTGTCATGCTTATGGCATTTCTATGACGATAATTGTGACAAAACCCGGTATCATCATAGATGTGGTGGGCTCCTACTTCTATGACAAAAAATCATGACAGAAAATGGGTTTTTCGTCCTGGCCGGGCCGGAGACACACCTGCATGACATTCTTTGGGCCGTCCATGACGACGGAAGAAATCGTGGTAGAAGCGAGGGCGAGGAAAATTTCGGCGAGTTCCCAGTTACGGTGGGTGGTCGGGGCCGAGCGATGCACGGAGGTTTGCGCGTTTCTCTCGTATACGTACGCGTGTGTGTGCGAGACATTGCGCTCTAACTGAACCCGAGCGAGGCATTGCACTTTAACATTGTTTGGAAACACGAACAACTTTTCAAAAATTCTGAACATTTTTTCCAAAGGACGTATATTTTTCCAAATTTTTGAACATTTTCTTGAAAACATGAACATTTTTTCAAATTTACAATATCTTTTTAAATTTGCAATTTTTTTGAAAACGCAGACATTGTCCTGAAAATTGATTTTTTTTCAAATTTGCAAACATTTTCTCGTAACGTGAAACTATTTTTAAATTAACAAAGATTTTCTGAAAATGTGAACATTTTTTCAAATTTCTGAAAATATTTTGAAAACTTTAACATTTTTAACAAATATGAAAAAGAATTGGAAACCCAATCTTTTTTCAAATATAAAAACCGGGCTGCTCACATGTAAAATATCAGTACTTGGGCGGGCCACCAACGAGTGTTCGTGTACGGAACCCCAATAATTTGCCGCAACGTGTGGCAAATACGAAATCAGTAATTAAAGGTAGTGGTCACACCCACTTATCTAGTTTGCAAATGGGAGCCTTGGAGTTTTCTTTTCCGTAGGTTCGTTTATTCAAAATTTTTGTCTCTTAAATCATGCGTTCAAATCGGAAACCGTCTTCACGTTGGATTTCTCATGTTGAGATCTTCGAAACTAGTTCTCATATTAATATGTTTAGACGAATTTTTTGTCATGAAAAAAACATAGAAAGCCTAGTAGAAAAAAACCGAGCCGGAAGCACGATTTCCCCCTTTTTTCTCCATAGTCATAGCTGTGCCTGTCGGGGAAGAAAAAATAACCCATATTTTTTCCTTTCCGTGAGGCACAACTGTGCCTCTCGCAAAAAAAAAATATTTTTCATGTGCCTCTCGCAGAAGCAAAACTGTGCCTCCACGAGAAGCAAATCTGTGCTTGTCGTGGAAGAAAATAAACATGTTTTCTCTCTCTTTCCGAGAGGCATAACCTCTCGTGAAGTAAGCCCGTGTCTCCACAAGAAGCAAATATGTGCCTCTCACCGAAGCAAACCCATGCCTAGAGGCGAAGCAAATTTGTTCCTCTCATGAATGAAGAAAAATGCATTTTTTCACGCATTTTTGTCCAGAACCTGGAGAAATCTGGCAAAAGCCAAAAAAACCCAATCTTAAACCCAAAAATGCGACAGAAAAATAAATAAAATAAAATATCGAGGGAGCACCCATCACGTGACATGTGGCGGCGACTGAGAGCGCACCAAGTGACCCTTGAGGGGCTACCACAAGGGGTAACCCTCAATTAGTGGCCAATGGACTTCCAGGTCTCTAAAATATAAAAAACGAGTCATTGCACCTCAGTGGGATTAATGTGGCCTCATCGACACCGCCGGCGAACCACTTGCTCTTTGCGGATGATAGCCTGTTGTTTGTTAAGGCCAATTGTGATGGAGCTATTGAGTTGTCTTCGCTTTTGGAATCTTACTGTAGTGCTTCTGGTCAACAGGTAAATCTATCAAAATCCTTAGTTTTCTTTGGTAAAGGATGTTCTGTTATCATAAGTTTTGGAGCCTCTTTTGCACTGCAACCATTTCAAATATTTATTTAAAATTCCAACCAAAATTTGGGGATGTCATGTGATGTTCCCACATCAGTTTTATGCAAAAATACCTTTTGGTCATTGGAGATTTTGAGCTCTACCCCAAAATTTCAAAACTGGTCCAGTTGGTAATTTTGCACTACAACCTATTTAAATATTTCTTTAGAAATTCTTCCAAATGTTTGGAGATGTCAGTGGATGCATATAATTCAACTTTATGCAAAAACCCATGAGTGTTCTTTGAAAAATTTGAGCAAATCATCCTCTTTTGCTCTTTGGCCCAGTTGGGTGTTTTCTACTGCAACCAGGTTTTTATTTTGCTCTAGTGCCCATCATCTTTCTCCTGCTTATAAACCACCCTACAAAACCCTTAAGTCCAGGAGATTGGACCCATTGGAATATTTTTAGTCCATGCAATAATAGCCTTTAGTTTCTGCCCAGATTTGGTTTTCTCAAAAACTTGCACTAACAAGACTCTGGTTTTGCCCTAACAACCTTGCCACCCTCTTTATCATCCAAAGAGACTATGATCTGGAGTTTTTGGCCACCCCAAGAGATGCCTAGATGCCCATGACATTCTGTCAAGCACTTTGTGTGCATAGCCAGATTTGGCATGATTTTTAGTTTGCATGGTGAGCTTGATCCTCTGACCCAACAAACTTGTCCACTAAGCTCCTAGCTAACCCTAACCTAGGCCTGTTAACTACCAGCCTCGCTCAAGCTCTCTAGCACACGATGGCATTACATGAGCACACGGCGTCGTGCTCTGGGCGGCGTCCGAGCACACGTTTTGCTGCAGCATCACCGAGCCGCCGCATCTCGCTGCCGCCCTCCCCCGCGCTCGTTATGATCCTTGGCCATTCGCCACCAACGCGCCCGACCGCTCCCTCATCGCAGAGCCGCCTTGGCCCCTCCTTGCGCCCTACAGCACCACCACCACAAGCCGCCACTGCCGCCCGGCCGGCCCCTGCCATGGACGGCGCCATCCAAGCCATACGCGTGCGCCAGCTGCCCTCTGGAGCAGCTCGAGCTCATCCACGAGCCGTCTGCTAGCGCCCGTCTCCGCCAAGTCGCCCTGCAAGCTACAGAACGGCGGTTCGCCGATCTTATCCCCGGCCGCCGTGGAACCGACCTAGTCACGCTATAAATAGGGATCCCTGAGCCCATCCGGACACTCAGGCAACCTCGTACCATCCCCCTAGTGCCCCCACACCCAGCTATCGGCGAAGGGAGGCCGTCTTCCCCGTCTTCGGCCAGTTCGGCCGCCGCCGCCCTCCGGTCCCGTTCGTTGCAAGCAGAGCCTCCCCGGTCCATCCAGCGCCCTTATTCGACTCACCTAGGCCTGGCGGAGCCACCCCACCTCTCAAACATGATCGGGAGCCACCGTAGCCCAAGCCCCCAAATCCTCCCGAAGCCACCTCCGCCGCGGAGCTCGTCGCCGGCGACTCCCTTCGTCCCCACCAGCCTTTCGACCGTCCGGGAGGACCGCCCTGGACCAGCGGATCCATCCCCGCCCTCAGAACCCCGTGGGAAGCCGTCGTTCATCGACGGCGATCGCCGGAGCCCCGCCTCCGCTCGGGCAGAGGAGAAAGGAGGCGGGCGACTGGTCAAACCTGACCAGTGGGCCCAAGGGACCCACTGTCAGTGACCCCGAGCCGGTCCACGATGGCATAAGTGAAAGCGTAAAGCCCAGAGTACGCTTCCACCCCCCCGAACCATTTTTCTTTTTCTGTTTCTTTTATTTGTTTACTAAAAACAGAATTTTGATTGGCTATATCTTTTTAAATATAAGTCCAAATGAATTAATTCTTTTTCTATTGTTTCTCAAATTCTGTCTAGTTTATTTTCATATTTATTTGAAAATTTTCCAAACAACCTTTTTGTACTGTTTCGAAACTATGTGTTAAATTCAAATTTTCTTAAAATAGGATTATGGAGAGAGGAGAAAACTTTCAAAAGTTTTGGAATGTACCCTGCCTCTCCACAACTTGAAGGCAAGCATTCTGAACCCTGGCATAATATTGTTGTGTGTTGTTTGATACGGTTACAACACCACCTTAACACGAAATATTCGTTATTTTATGTGATGATATGATCATACTCATGAGTGCATAATGAATGTTCCTTGCTGTTGGAATATGATATGCTTGAGATAGTAATCACCCTCATACGCCCCTCATGCCTACTGGAAATAATCCGGGAAAGCCTCTGTCTTGGGTAGACACGAGCTTATCTCCAGTCTTCGTCGAGACGGTTGTGTCCGGTATGGCATAGTGAGGTATGAGGAGTGGTGATTATGTCTGTTGGTTGAAACATATTTGTTATGCTAATCACGCAGGAAATGCTTTAACCTCCTGAGTCGACCGTAGATCGAGTCTTGTTCCAGTAACCCCCATACTTGTTTCGTACTACCATTTGTCCCTGCCACAGGTAGGGTACGGTTCAGTAAGTTGTCAACTCCCTTTCTAGCACACACCGTACAGAGAGGCCATGGTGGAAGATACCGGCTGCATCCGGTAGGCATGCTACCTGGTCCGGGGGCATGGGTGTTTCCGGTTGTAGCTGAGGGGGTAGCTCCCCTAGTTTGCGCGCGTTATAAATTTTGTGATCCCATGCTAGTCGAGGTTGTAGCCTCCCCACTTAGAGTTTTGCTTAACAAGTATCATGGGTAATTCCAGACACCGGTAAGTCAGGCTGGTGTGTGCGGTCTGGTGTGTTTTCAATTAAAAGACCGTAGATGGAATTAGTCCCGATGGACTAAAGGAATCCGTTACTCGTGGGTAAAGAGTACACCCTCTGCAGAGATTACATCTATTCGAATAGCCGTGTCCATGGCTAAGGACTACAGTCTGGGATGGGTCAAGTGTCGGTCTTAGTGTCGGTCTTCGGAGGAAAAATTACTAAACTAGAACATGGAACATGACTTGTGACTTATGATGATCAGGATTATTATTATCATGGACTAACCATTTATATTATTTGAATTATTGAGTATCCCTGGGATGGTTCAACCTCCTGGATATTCACTATGGTTATTCTCTTATAAGCCCTTTATGTGATGTCGCCTAGACGCCCGACTGTGGCATGCTTGTTGTTTAAATTATTTATAAGCCCTTTATGTGGTGTCGCTCGAGGGCCTTAAGTGGCATGCTTGTTATTTAAATTACTTATAAGTCCTTTATGTGGTGTCGCTCAGACGCCCGACTGTGGCATGTTTGTTATTTAAACTACTTATAAGCCCTTTATGTGGTGTCGCTCAGACGCCCGACTGAGGCATGCTTTAAATTATTATCCTTTCGAGGCGTCGCTTCAGACTCCCGATCGGTGCATTTTACTTCTACTCCATTACATATTCATGTTGTATATGAATAACCTGCTTGCGTGCATCATGGATTTTATTTTGTGATAGATGTTGTGATCATAGAATATTTCAGAGCATTTTGTGTCATCTGTTATATTATACCTGTGTTCATAATGTTTGCGAGTACATTCAAAAGTACTCACTGGCTCGTCCGTGGCTATTGTCTTGGCCAGATTCTTGCATGGAGAGGAGCATTGCGATGACAACCCCGGAACCTACGCAATGATGATAGCAGCCTCGCGAAGACAAGAGTTATCCAGGTCAGTTGTTCCTGTGGAAAATGGAGTCCCATGAACGCTGATGAACCACAAACCGCTTCCACCATCAGCCACTAAAAACCCTGTGTTGTACTCATAGGCCAGAATGGTCTTGTACTACATATTATGTATTTTGCTTGGAGTTTTACGTATCAAGTTGGTGTCTCATCATTAACAGTAATCACAGGGCTGGTGAGCACAAGGGCCATTTTCTGGGAAATTAATATCCTGGAAAACTGGTCGCGACAACCTTGGTATCAGAGCCAGGCTGACCATTGGCTAATCCTATCTTAGCCAGGTCGATAAACCTAGGTTAACCAACCCACCAGACCTTAACCTAACCCCGGCCAAGCTTCTCGTGTAAGATAGCCACACGGTGACCCGACACCTTTTGGCGGTCGATTGCCCAACCTATCAGCCTAGCCCGTCGATCACGCGCCCGTTGACCGACACCTAAGTGTCCCATTACATGGCGTGCGTAGGAAGACTCCGTTCACTTTTTCTATAAAAAGGGCACGCTAGCCTCGACCCAACACAACACAGCCTCTACCCCAAACCAAGCTGTAATGTCTGGCCCCGTCGTGCACAATGAGACCACAGCAACCAACCTTGGAGGTTTTGTGACCGTGCTCGCAAACCTCACCCGCCGTGCCTTTGCATTAGAAGAGCCCCCAGAATATGTTGTGTATCAAGGGCCCATGAGCGGTGAGAGCCGTCAATTACGGGCCCTTGTGTGCACGTCTATGGTAGGGGTCTATCGCTCGAACACCCCTACAGGTTCACCGGAAGGACAACTTCCTTTGAGCCACAAGCCATCCAACTAGCTGCTCGAGAGGCTATAGTTCAACTCCGACACTTGTCGCCTAGAGTTAACTGTCGCTCGTTCTACTACTACCCCAGCCGTGACGGGTATGGTAGGCCACCCCAGGTTACCAATGAAGATCACGAGACGGATCCTGTATTATTGCATCTGGTGCGCTATGTAGGTGCACTAGAGGAACTGTTCGATCAAATCACCCTTGATCTGATCGCAGCTCGTGGAGAACTGGTTCGCTGATTCGCAGCGAGAGGAGAAGATGAGCCCGACGCCGACAACTCAGTCGTGCTGTTCGGACAACCGATCGAGTCCTTGAGGTCTGCCCCAGCCATCGAACAAAATACTTTGGTGTCCCCAGAAGTGCTTCGTCGCCTTTTGGGAACACGTTCCAACGGGATTGTGGCCAACAACCCCCGCGATGGTCATCATCGCTACCCCGACCCTGCAGCCCCGCAACTCCATCCAGCTAACCCTGACGATGAAACCCATGGAGAAGCCTCGACGTCCACAAGGCATGCCCACTTAGATATTAACGAGCTAGACTAAGTCACTCGAGTAGTACCGAGTCTTAGTATGTCCACACCATGTAATTGTGTGATCCTGTATCGCCATAATTAAATGTTGTTTGCTTGTGCGCCCCTATATTAAATAGTAGCCTTGCATAAATATGTTAGATTGCGGTTGCATTTTAATTCCGGGCACAGCTTCCAAAAACCACCACGACGACACCCACAGTAATACGTCACTTTTGTATGTGTATCTGTAGCGTTGACCCCGACCCCATAGAGCAGAACCGATAGACTAGTTACCCTTCACCGCGATAAATGACCCCGCCCAAATGCTATATAAAGGGCCACCTCGTGACCTTGCCAAGTATCCCTCACCTTGTGCACAACTCTCACATCCATTTCTTTGCCATGCCGAGCCCCAGTATTTATCTGAGAACTCCAGATGCAACCCCAGGTAGCTTTGTTAAAATGGACTTTACCTGCAGTACCATGAGTGCTATCCATCCACCCCAGTACGAGTTGCTCAAATCAAGGATCACCCCATCCACCTCGAAATATTGGGCAGTGGTGCACATCCCTCCCACAAACCCAAACCAAGACCCAACAGAAGTATCCTTTGTGGGGAAATCTATGCCGACTCCACAAATGGCCATAGAAGCTGCTGCGTACGAAACGCTTGCTCGCCTTCGATTCGCGGTACCCTATGCCAGCGAACGGGGGTATTATTACTTCCCGAGTCGTGCTGCACCCGGAGAAGTAGCATCTTTTCCCGATGGACGAATCAAGAGAGACCCAGTACTGGCCAACCTTGCCCAGTATGTCATCGCTCAAGAGCGTTTGACCCAACGAGTGATGGGTTATCTCGAGAGCCTCGCTGATTAAACCCTCAGATCGCCATCGGTAGACCACTGAGGCCCGACCAGGAGAGACGCGTTCACCGACTCGTCAATCCGCTTCCTCCGATAGAAGAAGAGTGTGCCCCAATCCCAGAGGCGTTTTCTCAGGACCCTGTCCATTTACCATTGTCATTATAGACATCACTGCTATGTTTATTGTCTCAACATTTATTTATGTGTTGCCGATTAGGCGTGGTATCCTAAATTTGTGCGGTGAATTAAATTTTTAGTTTCAATTAATGTGAGTGGGTTTTACTGCGGTTAATTTTTATTAACTGTTTTCACTCCCGGTAAATTTTGAAGTGAGATTTTTCCCTGAGTTGTTGCGGCATATATCTCTTCACGACATAGACTTTTATTCACGCAGCACCACGACAGCAGACGCGCAACCTCAACCACTCGACCACGTGCACTAATTTCAAATATGCGTGCACATATTGCACCTAACTGACCACCTCCCTAGCACACACAGTCTCTAAAGGAGAGATTAGTGGGCGATTGTTCGGGTGCAAGATTGCCCCAGCACACCGACAACAGTTAGGACCCGACACCGCACTTAATCCTCATGATCACCGCCACCGTGGAGAGCTAACACTCGAACGGCAGCATCACGACGATCATCGAGGATCATCACGCACAAGAGCACGGAGAACCCCAGCAACGCTGCCAACCCTCCGCACATCAGGATCACGTACCAGTCCGGCATCGCCTCCGCCATTAGAGCCTCGTCTCGAGCTCCTGCAAACAGAAATGGAGGAGAAGGAAGGAGAAGGAGAAGCGAGGGCAGGTGTGAGGAAGAAGAAAGGAGCACCTCGGTCGTTTTATAGCTCGAGATCGGTGTACGATGGGCGAAGTCCACCAGCGCCGCTCGTCGCTCGATAGCCGGTGTTCGGAGGCGAACCTGCGAGCAGTGCCGACAGCGCACTGGCCCGCAGGTGAGTGCACGCTGCACCGGTAGCGAGCACGCCGCACACTACCGCAGTACGGCCTAGATGCCCTACGCGCTAGACGTCGCCGGTGGAGAAAGCGCGGGAAAGCGCGCGAGAGAGAGGGAGAAGAGAGAGCCAGAGGTAGAAGAAGAGACCGACAGTGGGCCCCGGGTCCACCTGTCAGCCAGAGAGAGCACTGTGCTCTCGGGTACGACCAGCGTATTTTAGTAATTTAGAAGTTTAATCTAGATTTTACTGTAACCAACAGTAGAATTTTCCCGTAGATTTTTCAACGCCAGTATTCCACACTGTAGTTTTACACCATTAATTGCCCACTTACTGTAGCACGTTTTAATTACATGAGTAGCATGGTTATTTTTATGGTAGGAGTAAAAAAAATAAAAAAACAGCCCTTAGCAAATCTCGAGGACGAGATGTTTCTTAAGGGGGCAGTGTTGTAACACCCCAAAAATTTAACCATGATTTGTTTATTAAAATTTTGCCAGGAAATTATATTTTTATTTTCTGGATTTATCTTTTGATTTCAGAACCTCTCTTTTCTTTGATATTGTGGAGTTTTTACCCCAAGTAAAAGCTTTCCAAAAATATTAATGGACTTGTATACCCTCTCAAGAAAACATTTCTTTCATCAGTGGATTTATTTGCATAATTGTTTTTCCCGAGCTTTATTATTTTCAAAATGACGTTTCATAAGTTTTGGAGCCTCTTTTGCACTTCAACCATTTCAAATATTTATTTAAAATTCCAACCAAAATTTGGGGATGTCATGTGATGTTCCCACATCAGTTTTATGCAAAAATACCTTTTGGTCATTGGAGATTTTGAGCTCTACCCCAAAATTTCAAAACTGGTCCAGTTGGTAATTTTGCACTACAACCTATTTAAATATTTCTTTAGAAATTCTTCCAAATGTTTGGAGATGTCAGTGGATGCATATAATTCAACTTTATTCAAAAACCCATGAGTGTTCTTGGAAAAATTTGAGCAAATCAACCTCTTTTGCTCTCTGGCCCAGTTGGGTGTTTTCTACTGCAACCCTATTTTTATTTTGCTCTAGTGCCCATCATCTTTCTCCTGCTTATAAACCACCCTACAAAACCCTTAAGTCCAGGAGATTGGACCCATTGGAATATATTTAGTCCATGCAATAATAGCCTTTAGTTTCTACCCAGATTTGGTTTTCTCAAAAACTTGCACTAACAAGATTCTGGTTTTGCCCTAACAACCTTGCCACCCTCTTTATCATCCAAAGAGACTATGATCTGGAGTTTTTGGCCACCCCAAGAGATGCCTAGATGCCCATGACATTCTGTCGAGCACTTTGTGTGCATAGCCAGATTTGGCATGATTTTTAGTTTGCATTGTGAGCTTGATCCTCTGACCCAACAAACTTGTCCACTAAGCTCCTAGCTAACCCTAACCTTGATCATGTTAACTACCAGCCTCGCTCAAGCTCTCTAGCACACGATGGCATTATGTCGAGCACTGGCGTGCGTGCTACTGGTGCGCCCAGGCGCTTTTTTTTGCAGCTCTTACCGAACGCCGCGTCTTGCTGCCGCCCTCCCCCGCGCCCGTTCTGATCCTTGGCCATTCGCCGCCAACGCGCCTGACCCCTCCCTCGTCGCAGAGTCGCCCTGGCCCCTCCTGGCGCCCTACAGCACCACCACCGCAAGCCGCCACTGCCGCCCGGCCGGCCCCTGCCATGGACGGTGCCGCCCAAGCCACTCTGCGTCGCCCGGCTGCCCTCTGGAGCAGCTCGAGCTCATCCATGAGCCGTCTGCTAGCGCCCGTTGCCGCCACGTCGCCCTGCAAGCTACAGAACGGCGGTTCACCGATCTTATCCCCGGCCGCCACGGAACCGACCTAGTTGCGCTATAAATAGGGATCCCCGAGCCCATCCGGACACTCAGGCAACCTCGTACCATCCCCCTAGTGCCCCCACACCCAGCTATTGGCGGAGGGAGGCCGTCTTCCCCGTCTCCGGCCAGTTCGGCCGCCGCCGCCCTACGGTCCCGTTCGTCGCAAGCAGAGCCTCCCCGGTCAATCCAGCGCCGCCATTCGACTCACCTAGGCCTTGCGGAGCCACCCCACCTCTCAAACGTGATCGGGAGCCACCGTAGCCCAAGCCCCCAAATCCTCCCGAAGCCACCTCCGTCGCGGAGCTCGCCACCGGCGACTCCCTTCGTCCCCACCAGCCTTTCAACCACTGGGAGGACCGCCCTGGACCAGCGGATCCATCCCCTCCCTCAGAACCCCGCGGGAAGCCGCCGTTCGTCGACGGCGATCGCCGGATCCCCGCCTCTGCTCGGGCAGAGGAGAAAGGAGGCGGGCGACTGGTCAAACGACCCGGTGGGCCCAAAGGACCTTGTCGGTGACCCGAGCCAGTCCATGCTGGCATAAGTGAAAGCGTAAAGCCCATTGTACGCTCCCCCCCCCCCCCCCGAACCGTTTTTCTTTTTCTGTTTCTTTTATTTATTAAAAACAAAATTTTAACTAAACTTTGACTGGCTATATCTTTTTAATTATAAGTCCAAATGAATTGATTCTTTTTTTGTTGTTTCTCAAATTCTGTCTAGTTTATTTTCATATTTATTTGAAAATTTGCCAGACAACCTTTTTGTACTGTTTTGAAACTATGTGTTAAATTCAAATTTTCTTAAAATAGGATTATGGAGAGAGGAGAAAACTTTCAAAAGTTTTGGAATGCACCCTGCCTCTCCACAACTTGAAGGCAATCATTCTGAACCCTGGCATAATATTGTTGTGTGTTGTTTGATACGGTTACAACACCACCTTAACATGAAATATTTGTTATTTTATGTGATGATATGATCATACTCACGAGTGCATAATGAATGTTCCTTGCTGTTGGAATATGATATGCTTGAGATAGTAATCACCCTCATACGCCCCTCATGCCTACTGGAAGGAATCCGGGAAAGCCTCTGTCTTGGGTAGACACGAGCTTATCTCCAGTCTTCGTCGAGAAGGTTGTGACAGTATGGCATAGTGAGGTATGAGGAGTGGTGATTCTGTTTGTTGGTTGAAACATATTTGTTATGCTAATCACGCAGGAAATGCTTTAACCTCCTGAGTCGACCGTAGACCGAGTCTTGTTCCAGTAACCCCCATACTTGTTTCGTACTACCACTTGTCCCTACCACAGGTAGGGTACGGTTCAGTAAGTTGTCAACTCCCTTTCTAGCACACACCGTACAGAGAGGCCATGGTGGAACATACCGACTGCATCCGGTAGGCATGCCACCTGGTCCGGGGGCATGGGTGTTTCCGGTTGTAGCCGAGGGGGTAGCTCCCCTAGTTTGCACGCGTTATAAATTTTGTGATCCCATGCTAGTCGAGGTTGTAGCCTTCCCAGTTAGAGTTTTGCTTAACGAGTGTCGTGGGTGATTCGGACACCCGGTAAGTCGGTGGTGTGTCTTGATGCGGTGTGTTTTCAATTAAAAGACCGTAGATGGAATTAGTCCCAATGGACTAAAGGAATCCATTACTCGTGGGTAAAGAGTACACCCTCACGGAGGTTACATCTATTCGAATAGCCGTGTCCATGGGTAAGGACTACAGTCTGGGATGGGTCAAGTGTCGGTCTTAGTGTCGGTCTTCGGAGGAAAAACTACTAAACCAGAACATGGAACATGACTTGTGACTTATGATAATCAGGATTATTATTATCATGGACTAACCACTTATATTATCTGAATTATTGAGTATTCATGGGATGGTTCTACCTTCTGGATATTCACTGTGGTTATTCTCTTATGAGCCCTTTATGTGGTGTTGCCCAGACGCCCGACTGTGGCATGCTTGTTGTTTAAATTATTTATAAGCCCTTTATGTGGTGTCGCTCAGACGCCCGACTGTGGCATGCTTGTTATTTAAATTACTTATAAGTCCTTTATGTGGTGTCGCTCGGGCCTTGTGGTAACATGTTTGTTATTTAAACTACTTATAAGCCCTTTATGTGGTGTCGCTCGGGGCCTTGTTGAGGCATGCTTTAAATTATTATCCTTTCGAGGCGTCGCTTCAGACACCCGATCGGTGCATTTTACTTCTACTCAATTATTGCATATTCATGTTGTATATAAATAACCTGCTTGCGTGCATCGTGGATTTTATTTTTTGACAGACTTGTGATCATAGAATATTTGAGAGCATGATTATCATTTGTTATATTATACCTGTGTTCATAATGTTTGCGAGTACATTTAAAAGTACTCACTGGCTTGTCCCTGGCTATTGTCTTGACCAGATTCTTGCATGGAGAGGAGCTTTGCGATGACAACCCCGGAACCTACGCAATGATGATAGCAGCCTCACGAAGATAGGAGTTATCCAGGTCAACTGTTCCTGTGGGAAATGGAGTCCATGGACGCTGATGAACCACAAACCGCTTCCGCCATCAGCCACTAGAAACCTTGTGTTGTACTCATAGGCCGGGATGGTCTTGTACTACGTATTATGTATTTTGCTTGGAGTTTCTGTATCAAGTTGGTGTCTCATCAGCTAACAGTAATCTTGGGGCTGGTGAGCACAAGGGCCATTTTCTGAGAAATTAATATACTGGAAAACCGGTCGCGACAACCTTGGTATCAGAGCCAGGCTGATCATTGGCTAATACTATCTTAGCCAGGTTGATAAACCTAGGTTAACCAACCCACCAGACCTTAACCTAACCCTGGCCAAGCTTCTCGTGTAAGATAGCCACACAGTGACCCCAACACCTTTTGGCAGTAGGTGCCCAACCTATCAGCCTAGCCCGTCGATCACGCGCCAGCGACCGACACCTAAATTGTCCCATTCGCAAGCGTGGGAAGGAAGACTCCGTTCTATTTTTCTATAAAAAGGGCACGCTAGCCTCGACCCAACACAACACAACCTCGACCCCAAACCAAGCCGTAATGCATGGCCCCGTCGTGCACAATGAGACCACAACAACCAACCTTGGAGGTTTTGTGACCGTGCTCGCAAACCTCACCCGCCGTGCCTTTGCATTAGAAGAGCCCCCAGAATATGTTGTGTATCAAGGGCCCATGAGCGGTGAGAGCCGTCAATTCTGGGCCACTGCAGGCACGCGTCTATGGTAGGGGTCTATCACCAGAACGCCCCTACAGGTTCACCGGAAGGACAACTTCCTTTGAGCCACAAGCCATCCAACTAGCTGCTCGAGAGGCTATAGTTCAACTCCGGCACTTGTCGCCCAGAGTTAACTGTCGCTCGTTCTAGTACTACCCCAGTCGTGACGGGTATGGTAGGCCACCCCAGGTTACCAACGGAGATCACGAGACGGATCCTGCATTATTGCATCTGGTGCGCTATGTAACTGCACTAGAGGAACTGTTCAATCAAATCACCCTTGATCTGATCGCAGCTCGTGGAGAACTGGTTCGCCGAGCCCCGGCGAGAGGAGAAGATGAGCCTGACGCCGACAACCCAGTCGTGCTGTTCGGACAACCGATCGAGTCCTTGAGGTCTACCCCGGCCATCGACCAAAATACTTTGGTGTCCCCAGAAGTGCTTCGTCGCCTTTTGGGAACACGCTCCAACGGGATTGTGGCCAACAACCCCCGCGATGGTCATCATCGCTACCCCGACCCTGCAGCCCCTCAACTCCATCCAGCTAATCCCGACGGTGAAATCCGTGGAGAAGCCTCGACGTCCACAAGGCATGCCCACTTAGATATTAATGAGGTAGACTAAGTTACTCGAGTAGTACCGAGTCTTAGTATGTCCACACCCTATAATTGTGTGATCCTATATCGCCATAATTAAATGTTGTTTGCTTGTGCGCCCCTATATTAAATAGTAGCCTTGCATAAATATGTTAGATTGCGGTTGCATTTTAATTCCGGGCACAACTTCCAAAAACCATATGATGCTAGTGTGTTGCTTCGAAAGAATCGAAGAATTGCTAGAGATCAATTGAAATATTCTCAGATTATTGGCTCGCTTATGTACTTAGCCAGTGCTACAAGACCTGCCATCTCTTTTGCTGTTAGCAAACTGAGCAGGTTTGTCTCAAAACCAGGAGATGTGCATTGGAAAGCTCTAGAGATAGTTTTGCGTTATTTGAAAGGCACTGCAAGTTATGGAATTCACTACACTGGGCATCCAAAGGTGCTTGAAGGGTATAGTGACTCAAACTGGATCTGAGATGCTGATGAGATAAAGGCCACGAGCGGTTATGTATTCACTCACGGAGGTGGTGCTGTTTCTTTGAAGTATTGCAAGCAGACCATCTTAACAAGGTCAACAATGGAAGCAGAACTCACAGCACTAGATATAGCTACGGTCGAAGCAGATTGGCTTCGCCGGCTCTTGAATGACTTGCCGGTTGTTGAGAAACCTGTATCGGGTATCCTTATGAATTGCGACAATCAAACTGTGATCACGAAAGTGAACAGCTCAAAGTATAACATGAAGTCATCAAGACACGTTCAGAGAAGGTTAAAGTCTGTCAGGAAAATGAGAAACTCCGGAGTTATTGCATTGGATTATATCCAAACGTCTAAAATTTTTGCAGATCCTTTCACTAAGGGTCTATCATGTAATGTGATAGATAATGCATCGAGGGAGATGGGTATGAGACCCTCAATATGAGTTGTTCACAGTGGTAACCTATTCTTTGTGATTGGAGATCCCGTGAATTAGATGTGGAAGACAAGCTGTTGGTCAACTGGGAGGAGAGTACCATTACTATTAAAAATACCACTCAATGAAGATGCAATACTCTCCTAATCTGCATGGCAGGTTGGTGTATATCTTAATGTGTTCTAAGTGGCTCCTTGAAGCAGAGATGTTGTCCTGCAGAACATATTTTGAAGAACACACCTATATGAGTCTGATTATTAAACATCGCAATCTATGAGAGTAGGTTTCTCTCTAGTAAACTCATGAAAGGTCTCGGAGTATGACGCATAAGCTCCACCCGCGGGGAAGACCCACGGTAGCCATGTACCGGTCAAGGCTTTATGTGAAGCTAGATTCACAGAAAACTTGCAGTTCAAGGCCCAGTCCACTGTTCAAGTTGCTTACTAGTGTAGCATAGAGTTCTAGGTGGAAGTTCAACTTAACAGTATCCACTGCAGTACCGGTATATAAAACAATGTTTTGGAACCAAAGGCAAATTTTGTGTGCCTCTGGGATCTGATGGGGGATTGCTGGAATATTTGTTTATTTGGGCCTATCCCAATAGCAGTTTCAGAAATTCCTAATAAATCCTAGAGGCCCACGCAGCCCATTTGTGCAAGGCAAGAGGTGGAACTAAAGTTTAGTCCCACATTGCTAGTTTAGAGGGAGTTGGACCTCTTTATAAGGGAGGCTCTTTCCCCACTTGTATGAGCATGAGAACAAGAGGGACATCCACGCGCGCTCCTCCTCCGCCGCCCGCCTCGCCGCGCCGTGCGGCACTGCGCCGCGGGAATGAGCCGAGCCAATGTTAAATTTTTGCCACTCACGACGGGTATACAAAAGGTCACGCGGGAGCTCAGGCTGATTCCGAACGGGGTGCCTCTTCGTCTGAAGTCCGTTCGCTTCGTCTCCCTCTCTTCGTTTCACCTCCCGTCGCTGCCCTCTCGCCTCCTTCTCTTGCGCCTATAAAAGGGAGGTCGCTCCTCTCAGAGAGACGCACCAGAACTTCTCCTTCCTCTCGCCACTGGTTCCAATCTCTGAGCTGCTGTTGTCTTCCTCATCCCGGCTTGCGGCGTGCACCGCGAGTCGGGACAGTAGGCCTCCGAAACCGCACCTCTTTGAGTCCTGTACGGGAGAAGGGTGATAAGGTTTTTGGGGAGCGCTCTGCGCGACTACTGACTTCTTCGTCACGGACGCCCTGGACTCCGACGACTACTTCCCCGACGACGACTACTTCCCCGACGTCGACAACCTCCTCGACGACATGGAGGACACCGACCCCAAGTCCAGTGCCTCTGCTCCGGCTGCTGTCCAGTACGTGTTCTTGTTTTTCCTGTTAGAGGTCCTGCCACAGTTCCTTGTTCTACTGTTTGCCCTACACATGTTAGGATCTACCTCATATATGCATCTTGATCTACTGTCTGCTCGAGATGATCGGTTCTAGCTTATATATGCAGATGTTATTTACCTTCACTTTGTCAAATCGCATGACTTGTTTTATCACTGCTAAACTAGTCATGCTTTATCTACTATTTCTGTTAATAAAATCATTCGGTAAATTGCTCATATTTCCAACATTTGTTTCTATCACCTTAGCTTTCACTCTGTATTCATCCCTATGTTGAGTTTTACTCTAAATTATTTATGGCAAAGTTCCTTTGTAGCTCAGGCTACATGGAACCTCTTTATCGCAAAGTTTCTATTTGCCACATCTGGCTTTGTTTTCAGACACCGTTGAACCATGTTCCAACAAAGCTGAACGACAATCCATTTGATAGTACAGGTGAGTGCATTGACAAACATCTCAAGAAAGTCGTAGTGGGAAACTATTCAGACAACAGAGCTAGATTGAATGGATTTTCATGTCCCTTTTAGCTTCAACAAAAGATGGAGTTTTAAGTAACGTAAGCTGATGGATGTTATGAACAGAGCTTCTCCTAATGTTCTCACTACTGGTAAAATTATGCACGTCGAGTGCTTTGGGCTACACCGATAGTCAAAGCACAGGCTCTCGGCAGAGGCGATCAAAGCCAAGAGCCGTCCTCAGCAAAGAGCAGCACAGGGCAAAGACTTGCCATTGCCGAGACAATGCTAAAATGTACATGGTGAAGAGAAAACACTCAGCAAAAATGACATACGCCGAGGGTCAATCAGTAAAGGCACGACAATAACTTGCTACGTGGCATCTCCGTTTGCACTTGACGGCTCCACGACGTCGGGTTGTGTTTGCAGAGAGCTCAGATCTGTCTCTCGGCATATATTTTCAAAAAATCATTTTCTTTGAGTACTTTTCCAGGTAAAGCCACGTGGTAATGCCACATTTTCAAACACTTTTAAAGTTTGCCGAGAGCCTAATAAATGATCTCAGTATAGCACAGACACTTGCCCAGGTAATGCCACGTGGAAGTTTTCGCCCAGTGCAGCTGCTCTTGGCAAATACATGTAGTTGGCAGTATAAGTCAGGTGCCGCCTCTGCCGAGAGCTGCCTCTCGGCAAAAGTTTTGCTTTCCGAGTGGGGCCCTCGGGAATGTCTGTAGTATCAATCAGCTGAAGAATATATTGCATGTTTGCTTGTTTTGACACAAAATATGATGGGGTAGAACTATAGTTCAGTCAACCCGAGTTGAGCATATCTTATGTCTTGAACCCACTTCTTGGCTCCTGCTATCTTATGTGTTGAAGCCACTTCTTGGATGTATAGCAAAAATGAACTAAACATGAAATAGGAATTATCAATAACGAATTATTTGTATAGGAATCCAATCCGGCGAAAAAGATAAACATAAATACTTAATACAATGTGCAACAATCATAGAACTGAAACAGTTGGGGGAGGATAATAACATGCTCATACAGTCTTACGCAAGGAGAGATCGGGATACAGGTGATCTCTCGAGAAAAGGCAAGGAAGAACATACCGCTGTGTTGAAGCCAGTTCTTAGCTCTTGACATGTTGTGCGGTATTACTTAATGCTTCCATGTGTACAACAATGCACCAGATATGGGTATTATAAAAATCTGGTGGAGTTTAATATTCTGAGAACCTTGGATCCCTATGCTACTTCTCACTAACTTAATTGTGGTTGTTTACTCTACATTTTATGATGATGTGAGAAATGTTATATAACCAACCTAGGCATGTCATTATGAAGGGCAATAATCAATCTAATTGGTTTCAAATGACTAGACAACCACTAACATTAATGTTGAAGTGCATTACATTCTTCAAATTATTGGGCGGACTCAGTTAGGATCAGATCAATAGGTCATAGCCTTGTTGTGATATCACGTTCACCTTTATTATATAGCATGTTTTCCACATCAAAAATAAAATAAAATAGTGTAGCATTTTCTTCGCTTTTTGATGTTGAGGTTTTTTCACGTGTTTGTCATAGTATTGGCATTTTATTGTCTCAGTTGCATCTCCGCTATCGACTCACAACAGGGCTTTTGATTTCTTTTGCCGCAGTTGCAAGTCAATGAAAGACTCGCAACTAGGTCCGACCCTTTTTTGTCCCGGTTGTAAGTCCACCATCGACATGGAACTCAGCTCTTGATCTTTTTTCACAACCACTGGCAAGCCCATCCTTGACTCACAATTGAACCCAATATTTTTTTGTATCCACTACAAGTCTACCCCTTGACTCGAAATTGGGCTCAGTGTTTCACTAGTAGAAAACAGGGCTTTGGTTCAGACCAGGCCAGCCCATTAGTCCCGGTTCAGCCCAGAACCGGGACCCATGGGGGCATTGGTCCCGGTTCATGGGGCCAGGGGCCTGCCGGGCCTCGTGGGGGCATTGGTCCCAGTTCGTCTGGCCCCTTTGGTCCCGGTTGGTGGGACGAACCGGGGCCAATGGGCCTCGCTCCTGGCCCACCACCATTGGTCCCGGTTGATGGCTTGAACTGGGACCAAAGGGTGTCCTTCTGTCCTAGTTCCAGCCACGAACCTAGACCAATGTGATGCCTATATATACCCCCTCGCCGGCGAGCAGAGCACTCCACACCGCTCTAATTTTTCTGGCCGGCGAGGGGAGGGCTTTGTGGTGCTCTAGCCCACTTCTATGCACATAACGTGTTTGATGGAATGCCCGAGCCACGCTACTTAAGCTTTCTCATCTCCAAGCTCGACCTCCAGGCTTCATTTTCCTCAATATTCGTCTAGGCTTAGCGGTCCGTCGCGTCCCATCCCCGTCTTCACTGCCGTCGATCGGTCGCGCCAATCTCGTCGCTGGCACCACCGTGGTGAGCCTCTTGTTCCTATCGTCTTTCTGAAAGAAAAAAAATTCTTACTTGTATGTTTAGATAGATACTTGTATAATTTTCTTACTTTTATTATTGCTTCTTATTATATAGTGTGATGGTTTTGTTATCCGTCCCCGTCCGCCCTCGTCCTGTCTATGATTCGGATGTGGTATATATTATCTTTTATAACTATTTGGTTAATTTATTGTTTATGACAATTATGCCGACCAACGTGACATAGATTTTATTTATCTAGGAGGTATGTGAACCGGAAATTCCAACCGACCCTATTGTCGAGAGGTTAAATTTAGTTGAAGAAGAAAACAATTACTTGAAGGAAAAAATAAAAAAAATTGAGGAGGAGAAGATGATACTGGAGTTGCATGTTGCGGATGTCGTCGATGATCACAAGATCAAGATGGATGCAATGCGCTTGAAGATTAGAAAGATTAGAAAATATGCCATTCATACCGAGGCTTGGTATTGATGTCTACTACACAACCTTCTTCTTGTAGACGTTGTTGGGCCTGCAAGTGCACAGGTTTGTAGGACAGTAGCAATTTTCCCTCAAGTGGATGACCTAAGGTTTATCAATCCGTAGGAGGCGAGGGATGAAGATGGTCTCTTTCAAACAACCCTGCAACCAAATAACAAAGAGTCTTTTGTGTCCCCAACACACCCAATACAATGGTAAATAGTATAGGTGCACTAGTTCGGCGAAGAGATGATGATACAAGTGCAAAATAGATAGTAGATATAGGTTTTGTAATCTGAAATAATAAAACAGCAAGGTAGCGGCGGTAAAAGTGAGCGTAAGCGGTATTGCAATGGTAGGAAACAAGGCCTAGGGTTCATACTTTCACTAGTGCAAGTTCTCTCAACAATAATAACATAGATAGATCATATAACAAGCCCTCAACATGCAACAAAGAGTCACTCCAAAGCCACTAATAGCGGAGAACAAACGTAGAGATTATGGTAGGGTCTGAAACCACCTCAAAGTTATTCTTTCGGATCAATCTATAAAAGAGTTCGTACTAGAATAACACCTTAAGACACAAATCAACCAAAACCCTAATGTCACCTACATACTCCATTGTCACCTCAAGTATCCGTGGGCATGATTATACGATATGCATCACACAATCTCAGATTCATCCAACCAACATAAAAGTACTTCAAAGAGTGCCCCAAAGTTTCTACCGAGAGTCAAGAACGTGTGCCAACCCCTATGCATAGGTTCATGGGCGGAACCCGCAAGTTGGTCACCAAAACATACATCAAGAGGCACATGATATCCCATTGTCACCACAGATAAACACGGAAGACATACATCAAGTGTTCTCATAAAAGACTCAATCCGATAAGATAACTTCAAAGGGTAAACTCAATTCATCACAAGAGAGTAGAGGGGGAGAAACATCATAAGATCCAACTACAATAGCAAAGCTCGGGATACATCAAGATCGTGCCATAGAGGGAACACGAGAGAGAACACGAGAGAGAGAGAGAGATCAAACACATAGCTACTGGTACATACCCTCAGCCCCGAGGGTGAACTACTCCCTCCTCATCATGGATAGCGCCGGGATGATGAAGATGGCCACCGGTGATGGGTTCCCCCTCCGGCAGGGTGCCGGAACGGGCTCCCGAGAGGTTTTTGGTGGCTACAGAGGCTTGCGGCGGCGGAACTCCCGATCTATCTTCTGTTCTGGAAGTTTTAGGGTACGTAGGTATATATGGGTGAAAGAAGTACGTCGGTGGACCGAAGAGGGGCCACGAGGCAGTGGGCGCGCCCCAGGGGGTGGGCGCGCCCCCCACCCTCGTGGGCACCTCCCTTCTTCCATGACATGCACTCCAAGTCCATTGGGTGGCTTTCCTTCCAAAAATAACTTCTCCAGTTGATTTCGTTCCGTTTTGACTCCGTCTGATATTCCTTTTTTTCAAACACTAAAATAGGCATAAAACAGCAAATCTGGGCTGGGGCTCCGGTTAATAGGTTAGTCCCAAAAATAATATAAAAGTGGATAATAAAGCCCAATATTGCCTAAAACAATAGATAAAGTAGCATGGAGCAATCAAAATTATAGATACGTTGGAGACGTATCAAGCATCTAAGCTTAATTCCTGCTCGTCCTCGAGTAGGTAAATGATAAAAAGAATTTTTGATGCGGAGTGCTACTTTGGCATAATTTCAATGTAAATCTTCTTAATTGTGGTATGAATATTCAGATCCGAAAGATTTAAGACAAAAGTTCATATTGACATAAAAATAATAATACTTCAAGCATACTAACTAAGCAATTATGTCTTCTCAAAATAACATGGCCAAAGAAAGTTATCCCTACAAAATCATATTGTCTGGCTATGCTCCATCTTCCCTACACAAAATATTTAAATCATGCACAACCCGATGACAAGCCAAGCAATTGTTTCATACTTTAACATTTTCAAAACTTTTTCAATCTTCACGCATAATACATGAGCGTGAGCCATGGATATAACACTATATGTGGAATAGAATGGTGGTTGTGGAGAAGACAAAAGGAGGGAAGATAGTCTCACATAAACTAGGCGTATCAACGGGCTATGGAGATGCCCATCAATAGATATCAATGTGAGTGAGTAGGGATTGCCATGCAACGGATGCACTAGAGCTATAAGCATATGAAAGTTCAACAAAAGAAACTAAGTGGGTGTGCATCCAACTCGCTTGCTCACGAAGACCTAGGGCATTTTGAGGAAGCCCATCATTGGAATATACAAGCCAAGTTCTATAATGAAAGATTCCCACTAGTATATGAAAGTGACGAAACGAGAGACTCTCTATTATGAAGATCATCATGCTGCTTTGAAGCACAAGTGTGGTAAAAGGATAGTAACATTGTCCCTTCTCTCTTTTTCTCTCATTTATTTTTTGTTTTTGTTTTTTTGGGCCTTTTCTCTTTTTTTATGGCCTCTTTTTTTCTCTCTTTTTTTTCGTCCGGAGTCTCATCCTGACTTATGGGGGAATCATAGTCTCCATCATCCTTTCCTCACTGGGACAATGCTCTAATAATGATGATCATCACACTATTATTTTTCTTACAACTCAACAATTAGAACTCGATACTTAGAACAAAATATGACTCTATATGAATACCTCCAGCGGTGTACGGGGATGTGCAATGACTCATGAGCGACATGTATGAAAGAATTATGAACGGTGGCTTTGCCACAAATACGATGTCAACTACATGATCATGCAAAGAAATATGACAATGATGGAGCGTGTCATAATAAACGGAACGGTGGAAAGTTGCATGGCAATATAACTCAGAATGGCTATGGAAATGCCATGATAGGTAGGTATGGTGGCTGTTTTGAGGAAGGTATATGGTGGGTGTATGATACCGGCGAAAGGTGCTTGTATTAGAAAGGCTAGAAAAGGTGGAAGGATGAGAGTGCGTATAATCCATGGACTCCACATTAGTCATAAAGAACTCATATACTTATTGTAAAAATTTAGAATTCATCAAAACCAAAGCACTACGCGCATGATCCTAGGGGGATAGATTGGTAGGAAAAGACCATCGCTCGTCCCCGACCGCCACTCATAAGGAATACAATCAATAAATAAAATTGTGATCCAACTTCATCACAAAGCGGTTCACCATACGTGCATGCTACGGGAATCACAAACTTCAACACAAGCATTCTTTAAATTCATAATCACCCAACTAGCATCACTTTGATATCACCATCTCCATATCTCAAAACAATTATCAAGCATCAAACTTCTCATAGTATTCAACACACTCATAAGAATTTTTCTTTTATTAGTCTTGTATCCCTAGCATATTAGGATCATTTAAGCAAATTACCATGCTATTTAAGACTCTCAAAATAATCTAAGTGAAGCATGAGAGTTCATCTATTTCTTCAAAATAAAACCACCATTGTTCTCTAAAATATATAAGTGAAGCACTAGAGCAAATGACAAACTACTCCGAAAGATATAAGTGAAGATCAATAAGTAGTCGAATAATTATGCAACTATGTGAAGACTCTCCCAATTAATAATTTCAGATCTTGATACTTTATTCAAACAGCAAGCAAAGCTAAATAAAACTACATTGCAAGGATAGCACAACTCATGTGGAGAAGCAAAAACTTAGGCTCAACCGATACTAACCGATAGTTGTTGAAGAGGAAAGGTGGGATGCCTACCGGGGCATCCCCAAGCTTAGATGCTTGAGACTTCTTGAAATATTATCTTGGGGTGACTTGGGCATCCCCAAGCTTGAAATTTTGTGTCTCTTTAATTCCTCTCGTATCATGGTTTCTCTTTTTATCAAAAGCTTCATCAACAACAAACTCAAAAAGGACTCGTGAGATAGGTTAGTATAAACCAATGCAAAACCTTATCATTTTACTGTAACAAATCACTAAAATTATTATTCAACATTGCATACTAAATGCCTCTTCATATTTAATACTCCTATCATCAAATAGAATCATTAAACAAGCAAACATATGCAAACAATGCAACTATAACAGCAATCTGCCAAAACAGTACAGTCTGAAAAGAATGCAAGAGTATCAATACTTCCTTGACCCCAAAAATTATGAACTAAAATTCCCACTGTAATAAATTTATCAGAGCTTAATATGCAAAAGATTCAATGTTATACCATTCTCTGACTTTTCTAGGGAATTTTGCAACAACGGTAAACTTTCTGTTTTCAAACAGCAACATGTATACAAGCAAAATAAGGATTGCAAAGGCTATCCTTGACTTTTTTATTGAAATTAAAGATGAAAAACATTATTCTAACTAACAGCAAGAAAAAACTAAAAAATAAAATGACGCTCCAAGCAAAACACATATCATGTGGTGAATAAAATATAGCTCCAAGTAAAGTTACCGATGAGCGAAGGCGAAAGAGGGGATGCCTTCCGGGCATCCCCAAGTTTAGGCTCTTGGTTTTCCTTGAATATTACCTTGGGGTGCCTTGGGAATTCCAAAGACTAGGCCCTTGCCACTCCTTATTCCATAGTCCATCGAATCTTTACCAAAACTTGAAAACTTCAACCACACAAAACTCAACACAAAACTCGTAAGCTCCGTTAGTATAAGAAAATAAAACCACCACTTAGGTACTGTAATGAACTCATTCTAAATTCATATTGGTGTAATATCTACTGTATTCCAACTTCTCTATGGTTCATACCACTCAATACTAGCCATAGATGCATCAAAATAAGCAAACAACGCATAGAAAACAGAATCTGTCGAGAAACAGAACAGTCTGTAGTAATCTATATAAATCGTATACTTCTGGAACCCCAAAAATTATGAAATAAATTGCTGGACCTGATAAATTTTCTATTAATCATCTGTAAAAATAATCAACCTAAAATCACTCTCCAGTAAACAATGGCAGCTATTCTCGTGAGCGCTAAAGTTTCTATTTTTACAGCAAGATCACATAAACTTCACCCAAGTCTTCTCAAAGGTTCTACTTGGCAATTTATTGAAACAAAAGCTATAAAACATGATTACTACAGTATCGTAATCATGTGGACACACAAAAACAGTAAGGGTAAATATTGGGTTGTCTCCCAACAAGAGCTTTTCTTTAATGCCTTTCTAGCTAGGCATGATGATGACAATGATGCTCACATAAAAGATAAGAATTGAAACATAACGGGAGCATCATGAAGAATATGACTAGCACATTTAAGTCTAACCCACTTCCTATGCATAGGGATTTTGTGAGAAAACAACTTATGGGAACAATAATCAACTAGCATAGGAAGGTAAAACAAGCATAACTTCAAAACTTTAAGCACATAGAGAGGAAACTTGACATTATTGCAATTCCTACAAGCATATATTCCTCCCTCATAATAATTTTCAGTAGAATCATGAATAAATTCAACAATATAACCATCACCTAAAGCATTCTTTTCATGATCTACAAGCATAGAAAATTTACTACTCTCCACATAAGCAAATTTCTTCTCATTCGGAATAGTAGTGGGAGCAAACTCAACAAAATAACTATCATGTGATTGAAAATTAAGATCAAGATGACACTTTTCATGGTTATCATTATTATTTAAAGCATACGTGTCATCACAATAATCATCATACATAGGAGGCATGCTTTCATCATAGTAAATTTGCTCATCAAAGCTTGGGGGACAAAAAATAGCATCTCCATCAAACATAGCTTCCCCAAGCTTGTGGCTTTGCATATCATTAGCATCATGGGTATTCAAGGAATTCATACTAACAACATTGCAATCATGCTCATCATTCACATATTTTATGCCAAGCATTCTATGTAATTCTTCTTCTAGCACTTGAGCACAATTTTCCTTTCCATCATTCTCACGAAAGATATTAAAAAGATGAAGCGTATGAGACAAACTTAATTCCATTTTTTTGTATTTTTCTTTTATAAACTAAACTAGTGATAAAACAAGAAACAAAAAGATTCGATTGCAAGATCTAAAGATATACCTTCAAGCACTCACCTCCCCGGCAACGGCGCCAGAAAAGAGCTTGATGTCTACTACACAACCTTCTTCTTGTAGACGTTGTTGGGCCTGCAAGTGCACAGGTTTGTAGGACAGTAGCAATTTTCCCTCAAGTGGATGACCTAAGGTTTATCAATCCGTAGGAGGCGTAGGATGAAGATGGTCTCTTTCAAACAACCCTGCAACCAAATAACAAAGAGTCTTTTGTGTCCCCAACACACCCAATACAATGGTAAATAGTATAGGTGCACTAGTTCGGCGAAGAGATGATGATACAAGTGCAAAATAGATAGTAGATATAGGTTTTTGTAATCTGAAATAATAAAAACAGCAAGGTAGCGAGCGGTAAAAGTGAGCGTAAACCGTATTGCAATGGTAGGAAACAAGGCCTAGGGTTCATACTTTCACTAGTGCAAGTTCTCTCAACAATAATAACATAGATAGATCATATAACAAGCCCTCAACATGCAACAAAGAGTCACTCCAAAGCCACTAATAGCGGAGAACAAACGTAGAGATTATGGTAGGGTACGAAACCACCTCAAAGTTATTCTTTTGGATCAATCTATAAAAGAGTTCGTACTAGAATAACACCTTAAGACACAAATCAACCAAAACCCTAATGTCACCTACATACTCCATTGTCACCTCAAGTATCCGTGGGCATGATTATACGATATGCATCACACAATCTCAGATTCATCCAACCAACATAAAAGTACTTCAAAGAGTGCCCCAAAGTTTCTACCGGAGAGTCAAGAACGTGTGCCAACCCCTATGCATAGGTTCATGGGCGGAACCCGCAAGTTGGTCACCAAAACATACATCAAGAGGCACATGATATCCCATTGTCACCACAGATAAACACGGAAGACATACATCAAGTGTTCTCATAAAAGACTCAATCCGATAAGATAACTTCAAAGGGTAAACTCAATTCATCACAAGAGAGTAGAGGGGGAGAAACATCATAAGATCCAACTACAATAGCAAAGCTCGGGATACATCAAGATCGTGCCATAGAGGGAACACGAGAGAGAACACGAGAGAGAGAGATCAAACACATAGCTACTGGTACATACCCTCAGCCCCGAGGGTGAACTACTCCCTCCTCGTCATGGATAGCGCCGGGATGATGAAGATGGCCACCGGTGATGGGTTCCCCCTCCGGCAGGGTGCCGGAACGGGCTCCCGAGAGGTTTTTGGTGGCTACAGAGGCTTGCAGCGGCGGAAATCTTCTGTTCTGGAAGTTTTAGGGTACGTAGGTATATATGGGTGAAAGAAGTACGTCGGTGGACCGAAGAGGGGCCACGAGGCAGGGGCGCGCCCCAGGGGGGTGGGCGCGCCCCCACCCTCGTGGGCACCTCCCTTCTTCCATGACATGCACTCCAAGTCCATTGGGTGGCTTTCCTTCCAAAAATAACTTCTCCAGTTGATTTCGTTCCGTTTTGACTCCGTCTAATATTCCTTTTCCTCGAAACACTGAAATATGCATAAAACAGCAAATCTAGGCTGGGCCTCCGGTTAATAGGTTAGTCCTAAAAACAATAGAAAAGTGGATAATAAAGCCTAATATTGCCTAAAACAGTAGATAATATAGCATGGAGCAATCAAAATTATAGATACGTTGGAGACGTATCAAGCATCTAAGCTTAATTCCTGCTCGTCCTCGAGTAGGTAAATGATAAAAAGAATTTTTGATGCGGAGTGCTACTTTGGCATAATTTCAATGTAAATCTTCTTAATTGTGGTATGAATATTCAGATCCGAAAGATTTAAGACAAAAGTTCATATTGACATAAAAATAATAATACTTCAAGCATACTAACTAAGCAATTATGTCTTCTCAAAATAACATGGCCAAAGAAAGTTATCCCTACAAAATCATATTGTCTGGCTATGCTCCATCTTCCCTACACAAAATATTTAAATCATGCACAACCCCGATGACAAGCCAAGCAATTGTTTCATACTTTAACATTTTCAAAACTTTTTCAATCTTCACGCAATACATGAGCGTGAGCCATGGATATAACACTATATGTGGAATAGAATGGTGGTTGTGGAGAAGACAAAAGGAGGGAAGATAGTCTCACATAAACTAGGCGTATCAACGGGCTATGGAGATGCCCATCAATAGATATCAATGTGAGTGAGTAGGGATTGCCATGCAACGGATGCACTAGAGCTATAAGCATATGAAAGTTCAACAAAAGAAACTAAGTGGGTGTGCATCCAACTCGCTTGCTCACGAAGACCTAGGGCATTTTGAGGAAGCCCATCATTGGAATATACAAGCCAAGTTCTATAATGAAAGATTCCCACTAGTATATGAAAGTGACGTAAACGAGACTCTCTATTATGAAGATCATCATGCTGCTTTGAAGCACAAGTGTGGTAAAAGGATAGTAACATTGTCCCTTCTCTCTTTTTCTCTCATTTATTTTTTGTTTTTGTTTTTTTGGGCCTTTTCTCTTTTTTATGGCCTCTTTTTTTCTCACATTTTTTTCGTCCGGAGTCTCATCCTGACTTATGGGGGAATCATCGTCTCCATCATCCTTTCCTCCTGGGACAATGCTCTAATAATGATGATCATCACACTATTATTTTTCTTACAACTCAACAATTAGAACTCGATACTTAGAACAAAATATGACTCTATATGAATACCTCCAGCGGTGTATGCGGGGATGTGCAATGACTCATGAGCGACATGTATGAAAGAATTATGAACGGTGGCTTTGCCACAAATACGATGTCAACTACATGATCATGCAAAGAAATATGACAATGATGGAGCGTGTCATAATAAACGGAACGGTGGAAAGTTGCATGGCAATATAACTCAGAATGGCTATGGAAATGCCATGATAGGTAGGTATGGTGGCTGTTTTGAGGAAGGTATATGGTGGGTGTATGATACCGGCGAAAGGTGCGCGGTATTAGAAAGGCTAGAAAAGGTGGAAGGATGAGAGTGCGTATAATCCATGGACTCCACATTAGTCATAAAGAACTCATATACTTATTGTAAAAATTTAGAATTCATCAAAAACCAAAGCACTACGCGCATGATCCTAGGGGGATAGATTGGTAGGAAAAGACCATCGCTCGTCCCCGACCGCCACTCATAAGGAATACAATCAATAAATAAAATTGTGATCCAACTTCATCACAAAGCGGTTCACCATACGTGCATGCTACGGGAATCACAAACTTCAACACAAGCATTCTTTAAATTCATAATCACCCAACTAGCATCACTTTGATATCACCATCTCCATATCTCAAAACAATTATCAAGCATCAAACTTCTCATAGTATTCAACACACTCATAAGAATTTTTCTTTTATTAGTCTTGTATCCCTAGCATATTAGGATCATTTAAGCAAATTACCATGCTATTTAAGACTCTCAAAATAATCTAAGTGAAGCATGAGAGTTCATCTATTTCTTCAAAATAAAACCACCATTGTTCTCTAAAATATATAAGTGAAGCACTAGAGCAAATGACAAACTACTCCGAAAGATATAAGTGAAGATCAATAAGTAGTCGAATAATTATGCAACTATGTGAAGACTCTCCCAATTAATAATTTCAGATCTTGATACTTTATTCAAACAGCAAGCAAAGCTAAATAAAACTACATTGCAAGGATAGCACAACTCATGTGGAGAAGCAAAACTTAGGCTCAACCGATACTAACCGATAGTTGTTGAAGAGGAAAGGTGGGATGCCTACCGGGGCATCCCCAAGCTTAGATGCTTGAGACTTCTTGAAATATTATCTTGGGGTGACTTGGGCATCCCCAAGCTTGAAATTTTGTGTCTCTTTAATTCCTCTCGTATCATGGTTTCTCTTTTTATCAAAAGCTTCATCAACAACAAACTCAAAAGGACTCGTGAGATAGGTTAGTATAAACCAATGCAAAACCTTATCATTTTACTGTAACAAATCACTAAAATTATTATTCAACATTGCATACTAAATGCCTCTTCATATTTAATACTCCTATCATCAAATAGAATCATTAAACAAGCAAACATATGCAAACAATGCAACTATAACAGCAATCTGCCAAAACAGTACAGTCTGAAAAGAATGCAAGAGTATCAATACTTCCTTGACCCCAAAAATTATGAACTAAAATTCCCACTGTAATAAATTTATCAGAGCTTAATATGCAAAAAGATTCAATGTTATACCATTCTCTGACTTTTCTAGGGAATTTTTGCAACAACGGTAAACTTTCTGTTTTCAAACAGCAACATGTATACAAGCAAAATAAGGATTGCAAAGGCTATCCTTGACTTTTTATTGAAATTAAAGATGAAAAACATTATTCTAACTAACAGCAAGAAAAAACTAAAAAATAAAATGACGCTCCAAGCAAAACACATATCATGTGGTGAATAAAAATATAGCTCCAAGTAAAGTTACCGATGAACGAAGACGAAAGAGGGGATGCCTTCCGGGGCATCCCCAAGTTTAGGCTCTTGGTTTTCCTTGAATATTACCTTGGGGTGCCTTGGGAATTCCAAAGACTAGGCCCTTGCCACTCCTTATTCCATAGTCCATCGAATCTTTACCAAAACTTGAAAACTTCAACCACACAAAACTCAACACAAAACTCGTAAGCTCCGTTAGTATAAGAAAATAAAACCACCACTTAGGTACTGTAATGAACTCATTCTAAATTCATATTGGTGTAATATCTACTGTATTCCAACTTCTCTATGGTTCATACCACTCAATACTAGCCATAGATGCATCAAAATAAGCAAACAACGCATAGAAAACAGAATCTGTCAGAAACAGAACAGTCTGTAGTAATCTATATAAATCGTATACTTCTGGAACCCCAAAAATTATGAAATAAATTGCTGGACCTGATAAATTTTCTATTAATCATCTGTAAAAATAATCAACCTAAAATCACTCTCCAGTAAACAATGGCAGCTATTCTCGTGAGCGCTAAAGTTTCTATTTTTTACAGCAAGATCACATAAACTTCACCCAAGTCTTCTCAAAGGTTCTACTTGGCAATTTATTGAAACAAAAGCTATAAAACATGATTACTACAGTATCGTAATCATGTGGACACACAAAAAACAGTAAGGGTAAATATTGGGTTGTCTCCCAACAAGAGCTTTTCTTTAATGCCTTTCTAGCTAGGCATGATGATGACAATGATGCTCACATAAAAGATAAGAATTGAAACATAACGGGAGCATCATGAAGAATATGACTAGCACATTTAAGTCTAACCCACTTCCTATGCATAGGGATTTTGTGAGAAAACAACTTATGGGAACAATAATCAACTAGCATAGGAAGGTAAAACAAGCATAACTTCAAAACTTTAAGCACATAGAGAGGAAACTTGACATTATTGCAATTCCTACAAGCATATATTCCTCCCTCATAATAATTTTCAGTAGAATCATGAATAAATTCAACAATATAACCATCACCTAAAGCATTCTTTTCATGATCTACAAGCATAGAAAATTTACTACTCTCCACATAAGCAAATTTCTTCTCATTCGGAATAGTAGTGGGAGCAAACTCAACAAAATAACTATCATGTGATTGAAAATTAAGATCAAGATGACACTTTTCATGGTTATCATTATTATTTAAAGCATACGTGTCATCACAATAATCATCATACATAGGAGGCATGCTTTCATCATAGTAAATTTGCTCATCAAAGCTTGGGGGACAAAAAATAGCATCTCCATCAAACATAGCTTCCCCAAGCTTGTGGCTTTGCATATCATTAGCATCATGGGTATTCAAGGAATTCATACTAACAACATTGCAATCATGCTCATCATTCACATATTTTATGCCAAGCATTCTATGTAATTCTTCTTCTAGCACTTGAGCACAATTTTCCTTTCCATCATTCTCACGAAAGATATTAAAAAGATGAAGCGTATGAGACAAACTTAATTCCATTTTTTTGTATTTTTCTTTTATAAACTAAACTAGTGATAAAACAAGAAACAAAAAGATTCGATTGCAAGATCTAAAGATATACCTTCAAGCACTCACCTCCCCGGCAACGGCGCCGAAAAAGAGCTTGATGTCTACTACACACCCTTCTTCTTGTAGACGTTGTTGGGACTGCAAGTGCACAGGTTTGTAGGACAGTAGCAATTTTCCCTCAAGTGGATGACCTAAGGTTTATCAATCCGTAGGGAGGCGTAGGATGAAGATGGTCTCTTTCAAACAACCCTGCAACCAAATAACAAAGAGTCTTTTGTGTCCCCAACACACCCAATACAATGGTAAATAGTATAGGTGCACTAGTTCGGCGAAGAGATGATGATACAAGTGCAAAATAGATAGTAGATATAGGTTTTTGTAATCTGAAATAATAAAAACAGCAAGGTAGCGAGCGGTAAAAGTGAGCGTAAACGGTATTGCAATGGTAGGAAACAAGGCCTAGGGTTCATACTTTCACTAGTGCAAGTTCTCTCAACAATAATAACATAGATAGATCATATAACAAGCCCTCAACATGCAACAAAGAGTCACTCCAAAGCCACTAATAGCGGAGAACAAATGTAGAGATTATGGTAGGGTGCGAAACCACCTCAAAGTTATTCTTTTGGATCAATCTATAAAAGAGTTAGTACTAGAATAACACCTTAAGACACAAATCAACCAAAACCCTAATGTCACCTACATACTCCATTGTCACCTCAAGTATCCGTGGGCATGATTATACGATATGCATCACACAATCTCAGATTCATCCAACCAACATAAAAGTACTTCAAAGAGTGCCCCAAAGTTTCTACCGGAGAGTCAAGAACGTGTGCCAACCCCTATGCATAGGTTCATGGGCGGAACCCGCAAGTTGGTCACCAAAACATACATCAAGAGGCACATGATATCCCATTGTCACCACAGATAAACACGGAAGACATACATCAAGTGTTCTCATAAAAGACTCAATCCGATAAGATAACTTCAAAGGGTAAACTCAATTCATCACAAGAGAGTAGAGGGGGAGAAACATCATAAGATCCAACTACAATAGCAAAGCTCGGGATACATCAAGATCGTGCCATAGAGGGAACACGAGAGAGAACACGAGAGAGAGAGAGATCAAACACATAGCTACTGGTACATACCCTCAGCCCCGAGGGTGAACTACTCCCTCCTCGTCATGGATAGCGCCGGATGATGAAGATGGCCACCGGTGATGGGTTCCCCCTCCGGCAGGGTGCCGGAACAGACTCCTGAGAGGTTTTTGGTGGCTCTGAGGAGGCTTGCGGCGGGCGGAACTCGATCTATCTTCTGTTCTGGAAGTTTTAGGGTACGAGGTATATATGGGTGAAAGAAATGCGTCGGTGGACGAAGAGGGCCACGAGGCAGTGGGCGCGCCCGGGTGGGCGCGCCCCACCCTCGTGGGCACCTCCTTCTTCCCTGACGTGCACTCCAAGTCCATTGGGTGGCTTTCCTTCCAAAAATAACTTCTCCAGTTGATTTCGTTCCGTTTTGACTCCGTCTAATATTCCTTTTCCTCGAAACACTGAAATATGCATAAAACAGCAAATCTAGGCTGGGCCTCCGGTTAATAGGTTAGTCCTAAAAACAATAGAAAAGTGGATAATAAAGCCTAATATTGCCTAAAACAGTAGATAATATAGCATGGAGCAATCAAAAATTATAGATACGTTGGAGACGTATCAAGCATCCCCAAGCTTAATTCCTGCTCGTCCTCGAGTAGGTAAATGATAAAAAAGAATTTTTGATGCGGAGTGCTACTTTGGCATAATTTCAATGTAAATCTTCTTAATTGTGGTATGAATATTCAGATCCGAAAGATTTAAGACAAAAGTTCATATTGACATAAAAATAATAATACTTCAAGCATACTAACTAAGCAATTATGTCTTCTCAAAATAACATGGCCAAAGAAAGTTCATCCCTACAAAATCATATTGTCTGCTATGCTCCATCTTCCCTACACAAAATATTTAAATCATGCACAACCCGATGACAAGCCAAGCAATTGTTTCATACTTTAACATTTTCAAAACTTTTTCAATCTTCACGCAATACATGAGCGTGAGCCATGGATATAACACTATATGTGGAATAGAATGGTGGTTGTGGAGAAGACAAAAGGAGGGAAGATAGTCTCACATAAACTAGGCGTATCAACGGGCTATGGAGATGCCCATCAATAGATATCAATGTGAGTGAGTAGGGATTGCCATGCAACGGATGCACTAGAGCTATAAGCATATGAAAGTTCAACAAAAGAAACTAAGTGGGTGTGCATCCAACTCGCTTGCTCACGAAGACCTAGGGCATTTTGAGGAAGCCCATCATTGGAATATACAAGCCAAGTTCTATAATGAAAGATTCCCACTAGTATATGAAAGTGACGAAACGAGAGACTCTCTATTATGAAGATCATCATGCTGCTTTGAAGCACAAGTGTGGTAAAAGGATAGTAACATTGTCCCTTCTCTCTTTTTCTCTCATTTATTTTTTGTTTTTGTTTTTTTGGGCCTTTTCTCTTTTTTTATGGCCTCTTTTTTTCTCTCTTTTTTTTCGTCCGGAGTCTCATCCTGACTTATGGGGGAATCATAGTCTCCATCATCCTTTCCTCACTGGGACAATGCTCTAATAATGATGATCATCACACTATTATTTTTCTTACAACTCAACAATTAGAACTCGATACTTAGAACAAAATATGACTCTATATGAATACCTCCAGCGGTGTACCGGGATGTGCAATGACTCATGAGCGACATGTATGAAAGAATTATGAACGGTGGCTTTGCCACAAATACGATGTCAACTACATGATCATGCAAAGAAATATGACAATGATGGAGCGTGTCATAATAAACGGAACGGTGGAAAGTTGCATGGCAATATAACTCAGAATGGCTATGGAAATGCCATGATAGGTAGGTATGGTGGCTGTTTTGAGGAAGGTATATGGTGGGTGTATGATACCGTGAAAGGTGCGCGGTATTAGAAAGGCTAGAAAAGGTGGAAGGATGAGAGTGCGTATAATCCATGGACTCCACATTAGTCATAAAGAACTCATATACTTATTGTAAAAATTTAGAATTCATCAAAAACCAAAGCACTACGCGCATGATCCTAGGGGGATAGATTGGTAGGAAAAGACCATCGCTCGTCCCCGACCGCCACTCATAAGGAATACAATCAATAAATAAAATTGTGATCCAACTTCATCACAAAGCGGTTCACCATACGTGCATGCTACGGGAATCACAAACTTCAACACAAGCATTCTTTAAATTCATAATCACCCAACTAGCATCACTTTGATATCACCATCTCCATATCTCAAAACAATTATCAAGCATCAAACTTCTCATAGTATTCAACACACTCATAAGAATTTTTCTTTTATTAGTCTTGTATCCCTAGCATATTAGGATCATTTAAGCAAATTACCATGCTATTTAAGACTCTCAAAATAATCTAAGTGAAGCATGAGAGTTCATCTATTTCTTCAAAATAAAACCACCATTGTTCTCTAAAATATATAAGTGAAGCACTAGAGCAAATGACAAACTACTCCGAAAGATATAAGTGAAGATCAATAAGTAGTCGAATAATTATGCAACTATGTGAAGACTCTCCCAATTAATAATTTCAGATCTTGATACTTTATTCAAACAGCAAGCAAAGCTAAATAAAACTACATTGCAAGGATAGCACAACTCATGTGGAGAAGCAAAAACTTAGGCTCAACCGATACTAACCGATAGTTGTTGAAGAGGAAAGGTGGGATGCCTACCGGGGCATCCCCAAGCTTAGATGCTTGAGACTTCTTGAAATATTATCTTGGGGTGACTTGGGCATCCCCAAGCTTGAAATTTTGTGTCTCTTTAATTCCTCTCGTATCATGGTTTCTCTTTTTATCAAAAGCTTCATCAACAACAAACTCAAAAAGGACTCGTGAGATAGGTTAGTATAAACCAATGCAAAACCTTATCATTTTACTGTAACAAATCACTAAAATTATTATTCAACATTGCATACTAAATGCCTCTTCATATTTAATACTCCTATCATCAAATAGAATCATTAAACAAGCAAACATATGCAAACAATGCAACTATAACAGCAATCTGCCAAAACAGTACAGTCTGAAAAGAATGCAAGAGTATCAATACTTCCTTGACCCCAAAAATTATGAACTAAAATTCCCACTGTAATAAATTTATCAGAGCTTAATATGCAAAAAGATTCAATGTTATACCATTCTCTGACTTTTCTAGGGAATTTTTGCAACAACGGTAAACTTTCTGTTTTCAAACAGCAACATGTATACAAGCAAAATAAGGATTGCAAAGGCTATCCTTGACTTTTTTATTGAAATTAAAGATGAAAAACATTATTCTAACTAACAGCAAGAAAAAACTAAAAAAATAAAATGACGCTCCAAGCAAAACACATATCATGTGGTGAATAAAAATATAGCTCCAAGTAAAGTTACCGATGAACGAAGACGAAAGAGGGGATGCCTTCCGGGGCATCCCCAAGTTTAGGCTCTTGGTTTTCCTTGAATATTACCTTGGGGTGCCTTGGGAATTCCAAAGACTAGGCCCTTGCCACTCCTTATTCCATAGTCCATCGAATCTTTACCAAAACTTGAAAACTTCAACCACACAAAACTCAACACAAAACTCGTAAGCTCCGTTAGTATAAGAAAATAAAACCACCACTTAGGTACTGTAATGAACTCATTCTAAATTCATATTGGTGTAATATCTACTGTATTCCAACTTCTCTATGGTTCATACCACTCAATACTAGCCATAGATGCATCAAAATAAGCAAACAACGCATAGAAAACAGAATCTGTAGAAACAGAACAGTCTGTAGTAATCTATATAAATCGTATACTTCTGGAACCCCAAAAATTATGAAATAAATTGCTGGACCTGATAAATTTTCTATTAATCATCTGTAAAAATAATCAACCTAAAATCACTCTCCAGTAAACAATGGCAGCTATTCTCGTGAGCGCTTAAAGTTTCTATTTTTACAGCAAGATCACATAAACTTCACCCAAGTCTTCTCAAAGGTTCTACTTGGCAATTTATTGAAACAAAAGCTATAAAACATGATTACTACAGTATCGTAATCATGTGGACACACAAAAACAGTAAGGGTAAATATTGGGTTGTCTCCCAACAAGAGCTTTTCTTTAATGCCTTTCTAGCTAGGCATGATGATGACAATGATGCTCACATAAAAGATAAGAATTGAAACATAACGGGAGCATCATGAAGAATATGACTAGCACATTTAAGTCTAACCCACTTCCTATGCATAGGGATTTTGTGAGAAAACAACTTATGGGAACAATAATCAACTAGCATAGGAAGGTAAAACAAGCATAACTTCAAAACTTTAAGCACATAGAGAGGAAACTTGACATTATTGCAATTCCTACAAGCATATATTCCTCCCTCATAATAATTTTCAGTAGAATCATGAATAAATTCAACAATATAACCATCACCTAAAGCATTCTTTTCATGATCTACAAGCATAGAAAATTTACTACTCTCCACATAAGCAAATTTCTTCTCATTCGGAATAGTAGTGGGAGCAAACTCAACAAAATAACTATCATGTGATTGAAAATTAAGATCAAGATGACACTTTTCATGGTTATCATTATTATTTAAAGCATACGTGTCATCACAATAATCATCATACATAGGAGGCATGCTTTCATCATAGTAAATTTGCTCATCAAAGCTTGGGGGACAAAAAATAGCATCTCCATCAAACATAGCTTCCCCAAGCTTGTGGATTTGCATATCATTAGCATCATGGGTATTCAAGGAATTCATACTAACAACATTGCAATCATGCTCATCATTCACATATTTTATGCCAAGCATTCTATGTAATTCTTCTTCTAGCACTTGAGCACAATTTTCCTTTCCATCATTCTCACGAAAGATATTAAAAGATGAAGCGTATGAGACAAACTTAATTCCATTTTTTTGTATTTTTCTTTTATAAACTAAACTAGTGATAAAACAAGAAACAAAAAGATTCGATTGCAAGATCTAAAGATATACCTTCAAGCACTCACCTCCCGCAACGGCGCCAGAAAAAGAGCTTGATGTCTACTACACAACCTTCTTCTTGTAGACGTTGTTGGGCCTGCAAGTGCACAGGTTTGTAGGACAGTAGCAATTTTCCCTCAAGTGGATGACCTAAGGTTTATCAATCCATAGGAGGCGTAGGATGAAGATGGTCTCTTTCAAACAACCCTGGAACCAAATAACAAAGAGTCTTTTGTGTCCCCAACACACCCAATATATACAATGGTAAATAGTATAGGTGCACTAGTTCGGCGAAGAGATGATGATACAAGTGCAAAATAGATAGTAGATATAGGTTTTTGTAATCTGAAATAATAAAAACAGCAAGGTAGCGAGCGGTAAAAGTGAGCGTAAACGGTATTGCAATGGTAGGAAACAAGGCCTAGGGTTCATACTTTCACTAGTGCAAGTTCTCTCAACAATAATAACATAGATAGATCATATAACAAGCCCTCAACATGCAACAAAGAGTCACTCCAAAGCCACTAATAGCGGAGAACAAACGTAGAGATTATGGTAGGGTACGAAACCACCTCAAAGTTATTCTTTTGGATCAATCTATAAAAGAGTTAGTACTAGAATAACACCTTAAGACACAAATCAACCAAAACCCTAATGTCACCTAGATACTCCATTGTCACCTCAAGTATCCGTGGGCATGATTATACGATATGCATCACACAATCTCAGATTCATCCAACCAACATAAAAGTACTTCAAAGAATGCCCCAAAGTTTCTACCGGAGAGTCAAGAACGTGTGCCAACCCCTATGCATAGGTTCATGGGCGGAACCCGCAAGTTGTTCACCAAAACATACATCAAGAGGCACATGATATCCCATTGTCACCACAGATAAACACGGCAAGACATACATCAAGTGTTCTCATAAAAGACTCAATCCGATATGATAACTTCAAAGGGGAAACTCAATTCATCACAAGAGAGTAGAGGGGGAGAAACATCATAAGATCCAACTACAATAGCAAAGCTCGGGATACACCAAGATCGTGCCTTAGAGGGAACACGAGAGAGAGCACGAGAGAGAGAGATCAAACACATAGCTACTGGTACATACCCTCAGCCCCGAGGGTGAAGTACTCCCTCTTCGTCATGGATAGCGCCGGGATGATGAAGATGGCCACCAGTGATGGGTTTCCCCTCCGGCAGCGCGGCTGAACGGGCTCCCGAGAGGTTTTTGGTGGCTACAGAGGCTTGCGGCGGCGGAACTCCCGATCTATCTTCTGTTCTGGAAGTTTTAGGGTACGTAGGTATATATGGGTGAAAGAAGTACGTCGGTGGACCAAAGGGGGGCCACGAGGCAGGGGCGCGCCCCCCACCCTCGTGGGAACCTCCCTTCTTCCCTGACATGCACTCCAAGTCCATTGGGTGGCTTTTCTTCCAAAAATAACTTCTCCAATTGATTTCATTCCGTTTTGACTCCGTCTAATATTCCTTTTTCTCGAAACACTGAAATAGGCATAAAACAGCAAATCTGGGCTGGGCCTCCGGTTAATAGGTTAGTCCCAAAAATAATATAAAAGTGGATAATAAAGCCCAATATTGCCTAAAACAGTAGATAAAGTAGCATGGAGCAATCAAAAAATATAGATACGTTGGAGACGTATCAGGTATCATTATGCCGTTGGATCAATTGTTACCTTAGGTGCGATTATGATCGCATTTGTTGTTGCATTGAAATGTTTTACATAGTTTCAATTTATGGTTTAATTAGATGCTCTGGAGAGCTATATGTTGTTCAATGAGAACTATGTATGTACTTTGGTTTTAATGTGATGATGAACTTCTATTAATTTGGTCACTTATCTATTCATGATGTTATGTAATGTTTTTGACACACTTAATTATATATAGTGCATGCAGATGAACCGGCAATGGATGTACGATGATAGACACACCTCCGAGTACATTAAGGGCGTGCATAATTTTCTCGAAGTGGCTGAGGCAAACAAGCAGAATGATTTTATGTGTTGTCCATGCCCTATATGTGGGAATACGAAGTCTTACTCTGACTCGTAAACCCTTCACACCCACCTGCTTTATAAGGGTTTCATGTCACACTATAATGTTTGGACCAAGCACGAAGAAATAGGGGTTATGATGGAAGACAGCGAAGAAGAAGAGGACGATGACAACTATGTGCCCGCTGAATACGGTGATGCTGCAACAGGGGAAGCTGTTCAAGATCAAGAGGAACCAAACAATGTGCCCGATGATGATCTCCATTGGGTCATTGTTGATGCAAGGAGACAGTGGAAAGTCAAAAGGAGAAGCTGAAGTTCGATCGGATCACAAAAAAGGGTTGTACCCCAATTGCGAAGATGGAAACACAAAGCTCGGTACCGTACTGGAATTGCTGCAGTGGAAGGCAGAGAATGGTGTGCCTGACAAAGGATTTGAGAAGCTACTGAAAATATTGAAGAAGAAGCTTCCAAAGGATAACGAATTTCCCGATAGTATGTATGCAGCAAAGAAGGTTGTATGCCCTTTAGTATTGGAGGTGCAGAAGATACACACATGCCCTAATGACTGCATCCTCTACCGCGGTGTGTACGAGGATTTGAACGCATGCCCGGTATGCGGTGCATTGCGGTATAAGATCAGACGAGATGACCCTAGTGATGTTGACGGCGAGCGCCCCAGGAAGAGGGTTCCTGCCAAGGTGATGTGACATGCTCCTAAAATACCACGGTTGAAACGCCTATTCAGAAACAAAGAGCATGCCAAGTTGATGCGATGGCACAGACAGGACTGTAAGAAAGAAGGGAAGTTGAGAGCACCCGCTGATGGGTCGCAGTGGAGAAAAATTGAGAGAAAGTACTAGGAGGAGTTTGCAGGTGACGCAAGGAACGTATGGTTTGGTTTAAGCGTGGATGGCATTAATCCTTTTGGGGAGCAGAGCAGCAATTACAGCACCTGGCCCGTGACTCTATGTATCTATAACCTTCCTCCTTGGTTGTGCATGAAGTGAAAGTTCATTATGATGCCAGTTCTCATCCAAGGCCCTAAGCAAGCCGGCAACGACATTGATGTGTACATAAGGCCATTAGTTGAAAAACTTTTATAGCTATGGATTGGAAACGGTGTACATGTGTGGGATGAGCACAAACAGGAGGAATTTAACCTGCATGCCTTGCTATTTGTAACCATCAATGATTGGCCTGCTCTCAGTAACCTTTCAGGACAGACAAACAAGAGATACCACGCATGCACGCATTGTTTAGATGACACCGAAAGTATATACCTGGACAAATGCAGGAAGAATGTGTACCTGGGGCATCGTCGATTCCTTCCGACGAACCATCAATGTCGAAAGAAAGACAAGCATTTGAAAGGCGAGGCAGACCACTGGAAGAAGCCCGCCATGCATACCGGTGATCACATACTTGCTATGGTCAATGATTTAAAAGTAATCTTCGGAAAGGGTCCCGGCGGACTATCTGTTCCGAATGACGCTGAGGGACACGCACCCATGTGGAAGAAGAAATCTAAATTTTGGAACCTACCCTACTGGAAAGACCTAGAGGTCCGCTCTTCAATTGACGTGATCCACGTGATGAAGAACGTTTGCGTGAACCTGCTAGGCTTCTTGGGCATGTATGGGAAGACAAAAGATACACCGGAGGCACGGGAGGACCTGCAACGTTTGCACGAAAAAGATGGCATGCTTCCAAAGCATTATGAAGGTCCTGTCAACTACGCTCTTACCAAAGAAGAGAAGGAAATCTTCTTTGAATGCCTGCTTAGTATGAAGGTCCCGTCTGGCTACTCGTCGAATATAAAGGGAATAATAAATATGGCAGATAAAAAGTTCCAGAACCTAAAGTCTCATGATTGTAACATGATTATGACGCAACTGCTTCCGGTTGCATTGAGGGGGCTTCTACCGGAAAACGTTCGATTAGCCATTGTGAAGCATGTCATTCCTTAATGCAATCTCTCAGAAGGTGATCGATCCAGAAATCCTACCAAGGTTAAGGAGTGATGTGGCGCAATGTCTTGTCAGTTTCCAGGTGGTGTTCCCACCATCCTTCTTCAATATCATGACGCACGTCCTAGTTCATCTATTCGACGAGATTGTCATTCTGGGCCCTGTATTTCTACATAATATGTTCCCCTTTTAGAGGTTCATGGGAGTCCTAAAGAACTATCTTATATCTTATATTTACTAATTGAAGGCACCATTCAAGTACTCTCATTAATCCACATCATTAGTATTAATTACACCGTTGGATTGTAGAATATGCGTTCAGGATAAAAGGAAGACATACGTAAAATAGATGGTCCAGACGTCACATAAAAAAGGCATATGACACGTCCAACCTTAGTGAATCAAAAGGAGAAAAAAAGATCCAAATGTTTCCTCAAAAAAAGGAAGCCTCCAACCATAAAGAGTCCAATCCAACGGAAAAAGAGGAAAAACTCCACGATGCTACTAATTGTTCGCAAAAGTCACGTCCATGAATAAACTTTTGGCCAAGTAAAATCTAGGCGGACTCCTATATATGATCGCCCATAAACAAAACAATGTACAGTGTGACAACTAGAAAAGAGACATCCTGTATGTGATCGCCCGTAAATAAACAAAATAACAGACGTACGTGTGACTCGATCCAATCTATCAGAAGAAAAGATGAACGACTAAAAAAAAGATGAGCAGCGTCCCTTAAAAAGATAGTGTACAACGTCGTGTCAGAAAAAAATTGTAGAGCGTCCTATCATGCATGTTTTGCCGGCACGTTTCCTTTGTTGAAAAAAAGATCACCCACACGTGACTAGATCTAATCTGTCAAAAGGAAAGATGAAAGACTAAAAAAAGATGAAGAGCGTCCCGTAAACAAAACAATGTACTGCGTCCCGTCAAAAAGCAAAAAGATGCAGAGCGCCCTATCATGCATGTTCTCCGAGAAGCACGCTTCCTTTCTTGAAACTAGTAATTGTGCACGTGCAACGCACGTGTGACTTTAGTAAAACCAGGTTTGCATTAACTTTATTCTGAACCCTGAACTTGTATGCATACTATTATACCAACTTAAACTTCTAATCCCTAAAATCAAACCCCTAAACCTTGTTCTCGAGCTGCCAACAACCTGCAATCACAGGCCAACCGGCCAAGGTCTGTACCCTTCATTGTGCCAGCATGGAAGACAGAAGCCAACGGCCGAGGGGCGGGGGGGGGGGGGGGCACAATGTGCAATCCACTTTCCCTCCAAGTTCCTTAAGGCTTTCATGAAGTTTACTCGCACAAAATCGGACTGCAACCAACATGTATTACTGAGCAAAGCCCAGGGGGTCGCCCAAAAGGAAGAAACAAAGCAGATAGCCTCACATGGACCAGCAGAGAGCAATGGTCTTGAAGATTGCAAAGCATACAAGTGTAAGAGAAGAAAAGTACTCTTTGTATCTGAATTTTGCCTTCCTTTTGTGTGCATGAGGCTGCATCTGTGCCATGTGGAGAATTAATCAAGATCTGCAATGAAAATGTTAACACTTTGCATGTGTTCTCGTGGGTGATGGTCCGAACTCCGAAGCCTATGGAATGAAACACCATTAATTTCTTGTTGAATCATCAACGTTGTCTTACTCTGTAATGTGCACTGAAAAACCAGTGATTCTGCATATTCCTTGGAACTTCACACAAGGCAGTTTGCCCACTTTGGCAGCATGAGATTACCGCCCAAATAATAAGAGCACATGGTTCGTTACAGTTTTACACAAAAGAGAAGGCTTTACTGCAACACAGTACTAAATAAGAATACAATCTTCGAAGAAAAGCCACCTGTGGCATCAAGGATGTCATCTATACCAGAAACCAATGGCACCTACAGAGCTAAATTCTTCATAGGTCCAAAATACACAACAAAGTGTCAAGTGCTATTTAGGAAGAACCTAGTGCTATTTAGGAAGAACCTAGAGCTGGGTATACTACAGATCATATTGTACAGGAGTGACTGCTGCATCATTTAATTAACTGAATTGTATGCAGGATACATTATCAGATCACACCATTTACAATAATAAATATTACCAGCAAAGAAATAATACCAATTGAAAAAAAACACTTTGGTTATTGGACGCCATGAGACAGGGGAGCAGCAAGATGGGGGCGCCATGAGACGGACGGTGCCGCCAGATGTGGGTTCTTATCTAATCAAATTCCATCATACAAACAGAACAGAATTAAGAGGAATTTTTTTTAGATAGCCTCACATGGACCATCCAACACGTCCCAATTTTGTGAGAAACAAGCAGATCATCAACAAGCTCTTACAACATTGCTCACGAGGCTCTAAACTCTGAATTCGAGTGTGTCTTGTACTGTAATTGTTTAGCTCATAGAGATAGTCCTCGTGGGATCATAGATTCTATCGGCTGTAGGCAAATGTTGCAGGTTATGCAATTCACGCTATAATTGACTGAAAATTTGGCACGTCTCCCTGTTAAAGAAAAGGTTGCAATGCAGAATAGTGGTATAAAAAATAGAAGGTCAAAGGAACTACAAATTACCAAAAAGAAGAAAATAACAAGTGTGAAGCAGATCAGTGTTACCTTTGTGACGTACTCGACGTACTCGCCTAAACCCTTTCCAAAAATAACAATCAAAGCAAGCGGCTGCAGATTCAAAAAGGAAGGATATGTGTACAGCTCGTGTGTTCTTGCAATTTTGGTATGAAAGAATGCATTTTATTTCAGCGCAAAAAAGAAGAAAATGATGATAGGTTACAGAAAAACAAGTACATACACCAAATTAAAGGAACACATTTTATTTGCAAAAATGAAATCAGGCAACTACGCAATTTAAAGGAACACATTTAGTTTTATTCTAATCTGGATCCAAGAGGACATCAAATGCACGGACCCAATGTTGTGGCACTGTCACGGAGTACAAGCAACATTCCCAGCAACTTGATAGAACATGTGTTGTCAAACGCACCGTATCTTGACAGTCATGTAATTGAACCAGTTACAAACTCTTACTAAATGATTCGCCATTTCTTAATAAAAAAGACAGACAAATGACTATCTCTTAATATGCTCAATAGAAAAGCATTGCCAAATAAAACTCCACTTGTGCGTCTGACAGATTGTGAGACTGCAAGCGGCCAATAGCTTTCCATGTTCCATCCCAGCAAGTGGTGTTGATTTAGCCTACAGGAGAGTGAAATCTCATTATAACTCATTGGTAAACCATAGACATATTCTGCATCAACTAATGCGAGTACTGTCATACAGAGACAAATAGTAATTAATGTATGAACTCTTGCCCAGCAGTATATTTCTCTTGCAATGCCAAAATTTTCAGTGGTTCCTAGAGTTTAGAAAGCTCAGAAATACTATGCACTAATCCATTTCCAGAGTTTATATGAAAAAATTAAAGAACAAGCATCTACTTGCAACCTCACATTTGAGCACTTAGATTGAGCACACATGTTCTGAACCAGAAAAATCAAGCAGCAACCGGGTTCCCTTGTCCGACCGACCATACAACACCATCAGGTAGAGCGAGACGGCGAGAGCGTGCGGGCGGATTTCTTCTGCCTCCCCTTTTCTCTTGGCTTCTTTTTTCGCTGCCCTCCTGGAGAGTCCTCTAACCACCACTTGGCCCTAGAGAGGAGGCCATGAAGCCGAGGGCGTCTTCCTCTCCGCCGGTGCAGGAAAGCAAGGAAAAGGGGAGGGGCAACATGAGGAGGGGAATGGAGGAGACCCGTCGCCGTCGCCGCCAACGCAGGTTCAGCCCGCTACGTCCCGCGCCGCCGCCGCCGACGCTCGACCGAGGAGAGGGACACCGGCGCCGCCGATGCAAATTGAGCCCGCTGCGTCTCGCATTGTCGACGCTGCTCGAGGGATGAGAGCGACCCCGGCGGCGTCCTATAGCGGCAGCGAGGAGAGAGGAGGGAGGGGGAGGCGGGTGGAATCGATCCCCCTGTTGTTGCGGGCCGGTGGGTGATCCGCGTGTTGCGCCAGGGGCCGCGGAGCGCTAATAGGATTGGCAGACCACGGTGCTTGGCAGAACATTTCATCTGAGTCGTTGATCTGATTGATAGACTATTAACGTGATGTAGACGGTGGGATGTGTTTAGCTTAATTTGATTTAAGGGTTGTGCTTATCCTGTGTACACTTTATGGTGTGGGTTTAGAAAAACTCAAGTTCGCTCTTTTAATAGTAGTATAGATAAATGACCCACGCGTGACTCGATATAATAATCTGTCAAAAGAAAAGATGAACCGCGTCCTGATAAAAAAATGCAACGTCCCGTCTCAAAAAAGAATTACATGGTCCTATCATGTTCTCCAAAGGAAAGCCATGCTTATGTCGCATCTGAGATATTTCCATTCAATAAACTCTTCTAAATGATTTCAAATCCAAAGAAAGGAAAGGACATCTGCTTGCTGCCGTAAAAATCATTCTTCAGTTCGCGGCCCGTCCTGATGGCGCATCATCTGGAGTCCCTAGTGTCGCTTTTTCCTAATCCTCCGCTTTGACATACCGTCTGTTCTTAGGGCATCAACGCTGCCCTTAGTGTTCCATCAACCGCTGGAATCAATCTAAAAAAGAGGTATAGTTCAATCCATCTTCTCCTGCTGTCCTGCTATGATCATGTTTCTCAACCATGGAAAACACGATTGTCATTATCCATCGAACACCGATGATGTTGCTTACTACTCATGAGCGGTTCTCGAGTAGTAGGAAATAACCTAAGTGCATACAATACATAGTTCTTTAACATCAAAGAGTCATGCCAATTGTAAAAGAAATCAATTGATATATGCCTCAGTTATTCCTCGGAGCATGAAAGCAGAAGCAATGGGAATAAAGGCACATGAGAATAGGCAACCTTGATCAACTGCGCCAATAACGTCCTCCTGTACGCCGCCGGGTGGTGGCCACATCAAGTGTCTCCAAATGTGACGCGTCGGTTATATCTGATGTCTCTCGATGCGAAGTACAGATCATGCATGCAGTGTTGGGGAACGTTGCAGAAAATTAAATTTTTTCCTACGGTTTCACCAAGATTCATCTATGAGTTCATCTAAGCAACGAGTCAAGGGAGTGAGTTTGCATCTACATACCACTTGTAGATCGAGTGCGGAAGCGTTCAAGGGGATGGTGATGACGGAGTCGTACTCGCCGTGATTCGGATCACCGATGACCAAGTGCTGAACGGACAGCACCTCCGCGTTCAACACACGTACGGTACGGACGACGTCTCCTCCGTCTTGATCCAACAAGGAGGAAGGAGAGGTTGAAGAAGACAGTTCCAACGGCAGCACAACGGCGTGGTGTTGTTGGTGCAGCAGTACTCCGACAGGGCTTCGCCAAGCACGTACGGAGGAGGAGAGGTGTTGGGGAGGGGAGGGCTGCGCCTTGGCTTGGGGTGTGCAGCCCTCCCCTCACCGCTCTATTTATAGGGGAAGGAGAGGGGGCCCCTCTAGATGCATCTAGAGGGGGGGCGGTTAAGGGGAGGGGGCTTGCCCCCAAGCAAGGGCGCCCCTCTAGGGTTCCCCTCAACCCTAGGCGCAAGGGCCCAAGGGAGGGTGCGCCCAGCCCACCAGGGGCTGGCCCCTTCCCACGCAGCCCAGTGGCCCCGGGAGGTGGCCTCCCGGTGGACCTCGAACCCTTCCGGTGGCCCCAGACAATACCGGTATGCCCCGAAACTTTCCGGTGTCCGTTTGACAACTTCCCATATATAAATCTTTACCTCCGGACTATTCCGGAACTCCCGTGACGTCCGGGATCTCATCCGGACTCGAACAACATTCGGTAATCACATACAAGTCTTCCTAATAACCCTAACGTCACCGAACCTTATGTGTAGACCCTACGGGTTCGGGAGACACGCAGAACATGACCGAGACGCTCTCGGTCAATAACCAACAGCGGATCTGGATACCCATGTTGGCTCCCACATGCTCCTCGATGATGTCATCGGATGAACCACGATGTCGAGGATTCAAGCAACCCGTATACCATTCCCTTTGTCGACGGTATGTTACTTGCCCGAGACTCGATCGTCGGTATCCCAATACCTCGTTCAGTCTCAAGCATCGGCAAGTCACTTTACTCGTGCCGTAATGCATGATCCCATGACCAGACACTTGGTCACTTTGAGCTCATTATGATGATGCACTACCGAGTGGGCCCAGTGATACCTCTCCGTAATACGGAGTGACAAATCCTGTCTCGATCCGTGTCAACCCAATGACACTTTCGGAGATACCTGTAATGCACCTTTATAGTCACCCGATTACGTTGTGGACGTTTGGTACACCCAAAGCACTCCTACGGTATCCGGAGTTACACGATCTCATGGTCTAAGGAATAGATACTTGACATTGAGAAAGCTCTAGCAAAACAAACTACACGATCTTGTGCTATGCTTAGGATTGGGTCTTGTCCATCACGTCATTCTCCTAATGACGTGATCCCGCTTGTCAATGACATCTGATGTCCATAGTCAGGAAACCATGACTATCTGTTGACCAACGAGCTAGTCAACTAGAGGCTTACTAGGGACGTATTGTGGTCTATGTATTCACACATGTATTACGATTTCCGGATAATACAATTATAGCATGAATAAAAGACAATTATCATGAACAAGGAAATATAATAATAATGCTTTTATTATTGCCTCTAGGGCATATTTCCAACAGTCTCCCACTTGCACTAGAGTCAATAATCTAGTTACATTGTGATGAATCGAACACCCATAGAGTTGGTGTTGATCATGTTTTGCCCATGGAAGAGGTTTAGTCAACGGATCTGCGACATTCAGATCCGTATGCACTTTACAAATTTATATGTCTCCATATTGAACATTTTCACGGATGGAGTTGAAGCGACGCTTGATGTGCCTGGTCTTCTTGTGAAACCTGGGCTCCTTGGCAAGTGCAATAGCTCCAGTGTTGTCACAGAAGAGTTTGATCGGCCCCGACGCATTGGGTATGACTCCTAGGTCGGTGATGAACTCCTTCACCCAAATTGCTTCATGCGCTGCCTCCGCGGCAGCCATGTACTCCGCTTCACATCTGGATCCCGCCACGACGCCTGCTTGCAGCTGCACCAGCCATCGCTCCACCATTCAACATATACACGTATCTGGTTTGTGACTTAGAGTCATCCAGATCTGTGTCGAAGCTAGCGTCGGCGTAACCCTTCTGACGAGCTCTTCGTCACCTTCATAAACAAGAAACATGTCCTTTGTCCTTTTCAGGTACTTCAGGATATTCTTGACCGCTGTCCAATGTTCCTTGCCGGGATTACTTTGGTACCTTCCTACCAAACTTACGGCAAGGTTTACATCAGGTCTGGTACACAGCATGGCATACATAATAGGTCCTATGGCTGAGGCATAGGGGATGACGCTCATCTCTTCTTTATCTTTTGCCGTGGTCGGGCATTGAGCTGAGCTCAATCTCACACCTTGCAGCACAGGCAAGAACCCTTTCTTGGACTGATCCATTTTGAACTTCTTCAAAATCTTATCAAGGTATGTGCTTTGTGAAAGACCTATGAGGCGTCTCGATCTATCTCTATAGATCTTGATGCCTAATATATAAGCAGCTTCTCCAAGGTCCTTTATTGAAAAACACTTATTCAAGTAGGCCTTAATGCTGTCCAAGAATTCTATATCATTTCCCATCAAAAGTATGTCATCTACATATAATATGAGAAATGCTACAGAGCTCCCACTCACTTTCTTGTAAACGCAGGCTTCTCCATAAGTCTGCATAAACCCAAACGCTTTGATCATCTCATCAAAGCGAATGTTCCAACTCCGAGATGCTTGCACCAGCCCATAAATGGATCGCTGGAGCTTGCATACTTTGTTAGCATTTTTAGGATCGACAAAACCTTACGGCTGCATCATATACAGCTCTTCCTTAAGATAACCGTTAAGGAACGTTGTTTTGACGTCCATCTGCCATATCTCATAATCATAGTATGCGGAAATTGCTAACATGATTCGGACGGACTTAAGCTTCGCTACGGGAGAGAAAGTCTCATCGTAGTCAATCCCTTGAACTTGCCGATAACCCTTAGCGACAAGTCGAGCTTTATAGATGGTGACATTACCATCCGCGTCCGTCTTCTTCTTAAAGATCCATTTGTTTTCTATCGTCGCCGATCATCGGGCAAGTCGGTCAAAGTCCATACTTTGTTTTCATACATGGATTCTATCTCGGATTTCATGGCTTCTAGCCATTTGTTGGAATCTGGGCCCGCCATCGCTTCTTCATAGTTCGAAGGTTCACCGTTGTCTAACAACATGATTTCCAGGACAGGGTTGCCGTACCACTGCAGTGCGGAACGTGTCCTAGTGGACCCACGGTTCAGTGAGCAACTTGATCCGAAGTACCTTGATCATCATCATTAATTTCCTCTCCAATTGGTGTAGGCACCACAAGAACATTTTCCTGAGCTGCACTACTTTCCGGTTCAAGAGGTAGTACTTCATCGAGTTCTACTTTCCTCCCACTTACTCCTTTCGAGAGAAACTCTTTTTCCAGAAAGGATCCATTCTTGGCAACAAAGATCTTGCCTTCGGATCTAAGGTAGAAGGTATACCCAATGGTTTCCTTAGGGTATCCTATGAAGACGCATTTTTCCGACTTGGGTTCGAGCTTTTCAGGTTGAAGTTTCTTGACATAAGCATCGCATCCCCAAACTTTTAGAAACGACAACTTAGGTTTCTTCCCAAACCATAATTCATACGGTGTCGTCTCAACGGATTTAGACGGTGCCCTATTTAAAGTGAATGTAGCTGTCTCTAGAGCGTATCCCCAAAATGATAGCGGTAAATCTGTAAGAGACATCATAGATCGCACCATATCCAATAGAGTGCGATTACGACGTTTGGACACACCATTACGCTGAGGTGTTCCAGGCGGCGTGAGTTGTGAAACAATTCCACATTTTCTTAAGTGTGTACCAAATTCGTGACTCAAATATTCTCCTCCATGATCCGATCGTAAGAATTTTATCTTTCGGTCACGTTGATTCTCTACTTCATTCTGAAATTCCTTGAACTTTTCAAAGGTCTCAGACTTGTGTTTCATTAAGTAGACATACCCATATCTACTCAAGTCATCTGTGAGAGTGAGAACATAACGATATCCTCCGCGAGCCTCAACACTCATTGGACCGCACACATCGGTATGTATGATTTCCAATAAGTTGGTTGCTCGCTCCATTGTTTCGGAGAATGGAGTCTTGGTCATCTTGCCCATAAGGCATGGTTCGCATGTGTCAAATGATTCATAATCTAGAGACTCCAAAAGTCCATCAGCATGGAGCTTCTTCATGCGCTTGACACCAATGTGACCAAGGCGGCAGTGCCACAAGTATGTGGGACTATCGTCATCAACTTTACATCTTTTGGTATTCACGCTATGAATATGTGTAACATTACGCTCGAGATTCATTAAGAATAAACCATTGACCAACGGAGCATGACCATAGAACATATCTCTCATATAAATAGAACAACCATTATTCTCGGATTTAAATGAGTAGCCATCTCGCATTAAACGAGATCCAGATACAATGTTCATGCTCAAACTTGGTACCAAATAACAATTATTAAGGTTCAAAACTAATCCCGTAGGTAAATGTAGAGGTAGCATGCCGACGGCGATCACATCGACTCTGGAACCATTCCCGACGCGCATCGTCACCTTGTCCTTTGCCAGCCTCCGCTTATTCCGCAACTCCTGCTGTGAGTTACAAATATGAGCAACGGCACCGGTATCAAATACCCAGGAGTTACTACGAGTACTGGTAAGGTACACATCAATTACATGTATATCAAATATACCTTTGGTGTTGCCGGCCTTCTTATCCGCTAAGTATTTGGGGCAGTTCTGCTTCCAGTGACCCTTCCCCTTGCAATAAAAGCACTCAGTCTCAGGCTTGGGTCCATTCTTTGACTTCTTCCCGGTAACTGGCTTACCGGGCGCGGCAACATCCTTGCCGTCCTTCTTGAAGTTCTTCTTGCCCTTGCCCTTCTTGAACTTAGTGGTCTTATTGACCATCAACACTTGATGTTCTTTCTTGATCTCAACCTCTACTGACTTCAGCATTGAAAATACTTCAGGAATGGTCTTCACCATCCCCTGCATATTGTAGTTCATCACAAAGCTCTTGTAGCTTGGTGGGAGCGACTGAAGGATTCTGTCAATGACCGCCTCATCAGGGAGGTTAATATTCAGCTGGGTCATGCGGTTGTGCAACCCAGATATTCTGAGTATGTGCTCACTGACAGATCTATTTTCCTCCATCTTACAACTATAGAACTTGTCAGAGACGTCATATCTCTCGACCCGGGCGTGAGCTTGGAAAACTAGTTTCAGATCCTCGAACATCTCATATGCTCCGTGATGCTCAAAACGCTTTTGGAGCCCCGGTTCTAAGCTGTATAGCATGCCGCACTGAAGGAGGGAGTAATCATCAGCACGACTTTGCCAAGCATTCATAATGTCTTGGTTCTCTGGGACGGGAGCGTCACCTAGCGGTCCTTCTAGGACATATTGTTTCCTGGCAGCTATGAGGATGATCCTCAGGTTCCGGACCCAGTCCGTATAGTTGCTGCCATCATCTTTCAGCTTGGTTTTCTCTAGGAACGCGTTGAAGTTCAGGTTGACATGAGCGTTGGCCATTTGATCTACAAGACATATTATGCAAAAGTTTTAGACTAAGTTCATGATAATTAAGTTCATCTAATCAAATTAAAATGAACTCCCACTCAGATTAGACATCCCTCTAGTCATCTAAGTGTTACACGATCCGAGTCGACTAGGCCGTGTCCGATCATCACGTGAGACGGACTAGTCATCGTCGGTGAACATTCTCATGTTGATCGTATCTTCCATACGACTCGTGTTCGACCTTCGGTCTCCGTGTTCCGAGGCCATGTCTGTACATGCTAGGCTCGTCAAGTTAACCCTAAGTGTTTTGCATGTGTAAAACTGTCTTACATCCGTTGTATGTGAACGTAAGGATCTATCACACCCGATCATCACGTGGTGCTTCGAAACGACGAACTTTAGCAACGGTGCACAGTTAGGGGAGAACACTTCTTGAAATTGTTGTAAGGGATCATCTTATTTACTACCGTCGTTCTAAGTAATCAAGATGCATAAACATAATAAACATCTCATGCAATTATATAGGAGTGACATGATATGGCCAATATCATATAGCTCCATTGATCTCCATCTTCGGGGCTCCATGATCATCTTGTCACCGGCATGACACTATGATCTCCATCATCGTGTCTTCATGAAGTTGTCACGCCAACGACTACTTCTACTTCTATGGCTAACGCGTTTAACAATAAAGTAAAGTAATTTACATGGCGTTCTTCAATGACAAGCAGGTCATACAAAAATAAAGACAACTCCTATGGCTCCTGCCGGTTGTCATACTCATCGACATGCAAGTCGTGATTCCTATTACAAGAACATGATCTCATACATCACAATATGTCATTCATCATTCATCACAACTTGGCCATATCACATCACATGACAATTGCTGCAAAAACAAGTTAGACGTCCTCTAATTGTTGTTGCATCTTTTACGTGGCTGCAATTGGGTTCTAGAAAGAACGCTTTCTTACCTACGAATAACCACAACGTGATCTTGTCAACTTCTATTTACCCTTCATAAGGACCCTTTTCATCGAATCCGCTCCAACTAAAGTGGGAGAGACAGACACCCGCCAGCCACCTTATGCAACTAGTGCATGTTAGTCGGTGGAACCGGTCTCACGTAAGCGTACGTGTAAGGTTGGTCCGGGCCGCTTCATCCCACAATACCGCGGAAGCAAGATAAGACTAGTAGCGGCAAGCAAGTTGACAAGATCTACGCCCACAACAAAATTGTGTTCTACTCGTGCAATAGAGAACTACGATAGACCTAGCTCATGATGCCACCTTTGTTGGGGAACGTTGCAGAAAATTAAAATTTTTCCCTACGGTTTCACCAAGATCCATCTATGAGTTCATCTAAGCAACGAGTCAAGGGAGTGAGTTTGCATCTACATACCACTTGTAGATCGAGTGCGGAAGCGTTCAAGGGGATGGTGATGACGGAGTCGTACTCGCCGTGATTCGGATCACCGATGACCAAGTGCTGAACGGACAGCACCTCCGCGTTCAACACACGTACGGTACGGACGACGTCTCCTCCGTCTTGATCCAGCAAGGAGGAAGGAGAGGTTGAAGAAGACAGCTCCAACGGTAGCACAACAGCGTGGTGTTGTTGGTGCAGCAGTACTCCGACAGGGCTTCGCCAAGCACGTACGGAGGAGGAGAGGTGTTGGGGAGGGGAGGGGCTGCGCCTTGGCTTGGGGTGTGCAGCCCTCCCCTCACCCCTCTATTTATAGGGGGAAGGGAGAGGGGGGCCGGCCCCTCTAGATGCATCTAGAGGGGGGGGCGGCGGCCAAGGGGAGGGGGGCTTGCCCCCCAAGCAAGGGGGCGCCCCCTCTAGGGTTCCCCCCTTCAACCCTAGGCGCAAGGGCCCAAGGGGAGGGGGTGCGCCCAGCCCACCAGGGGCTAGCTCCCTCCCACGCAGCCCAAGTGGTCCCCGGGAGGGGTGGCCCCTCCCGGTGGACCCCCGGAACCCTTCCGATGGCCCCGGTACAATACCGGTATGCCCCCGAAACTTTCCGGTGTCCGTTTGACAACTTCCCATATATAAATCTCATCCGGGACTCCGAACAACATTCGGTAATCACATACAAGTCTTCCTAATAACCCTAGCGTCACCGAACCTTAAGTGTGTAGACCCTACGGGTTCGGGAGACACGCAGACATGACCGAGACGCTCTAAGGTCAATAACCAACAGCGGGATCTGGATACCCATGTTGGCTCCCACATGCTCCTCGATGATGTCATCGGATGAACCACGATGTCGAGGATTCAAGCAACCCTGTATACCATTCCCTTTGTCAGATGGTATGTTACTTGCCCGAGACTCGATCGTCGGTATCCCAATACCTCGTTCAGTCTCGTTACCGGCAAGTCACTTTACTGCATCCGTAATGCATGATCCGTGACCAGACACTTGGTCACTTTGAGCTCATTATGATGATGCACTACCGAGTGGGCCCAGTGATACCTCTCCGTCATACGGAGTGACAAATCCCTGTCTCGATCCGTGTCAACCCAACAGACACTTTCGGAGATACCTGTAATGCACCTTTATAGTCACCCAGTTACGTTGTGATGTTTGGTACACCCAAAGCACTCCTACGGTATCCGAGAGTTACACGATCTCATGGTCTAAGGAATAGATACTTGACATTGAGAAAGCTCTAGCAAAACGAACTACACGATCTTGTGCTATGCTTAGGATTGGGTCTTTTCCATCACGTCATTCTCCTAATGACGTGATCCCGTTGTCAATGACATCTGATGTCCATAGTCAGGAAACCATGACTATCTGTTGACCAACGAGCTAGTCAACTAGAGGCTTACTAGGGACGTATTGTGGTCTATGTATTCACACATGTATTACGATTTCCGGATAATACAATTATAGCATGAATAAAAGACAATTATCATGAACAAGGAAATATAATAATAATGCTTTTATTATTGCCTCTAGGGCATATTTCCAACATGCAGATCGGCCAATGTGCTACTACTAAACTTGCATGAAGTGTGCGTCTGCTATTGTCCAATCTGCATGTACATATGGTTCGTTCCAAAATGCATTTATAACTTATAAATGGTACGTATCTTTCTTTTTATTCTACTATACTCATGATGAACAAATGGGTGGTGAACTATATTTTTTTCTTGGAGCATGGGTTCGCACGATTCTTCCAAGTATGGAATATATATATATTCCGATACTTAATCGATTTTCTTTTAAATATTTTTTATACTACATGTAAACGCAGATTGATTTCTATGTGTGCATATATTAAGATAATCATAAATTGTACTGAGTTATGGTTATATATGTTTTTGGCCTAAAATTTGGGATCTAAAATTTTCCTAGAATTATCATTATTTTCATGATGAGACTTGATTATTTTTTTTATTCGAGATTGGTTATTTCCGAAAAAATAAGGGACCCTAGAAGGGGAAAATTTGTGTAATAGGAAAACATGACAACAATTCCATGAATTTTTTCAAAAAAAAAAACACGATAATTATCTCCCTAAGGTGCAAACAGGGAAACTTCCATCCGTCTAAACTTTACACATGAATTATGCTATATTACATTGTAAAATGAAGATGATACTGCAAATTTTCTGTTCATATAGTACTAGCCCGTGCCGTAGCACGGGTTGACACGACTAGTGTCCGTAACCGCGCTAGGCCAGAAGGAAGCATCTCCATGGGCCATCAAACAGAGGATATCATTGGGTTTTGTGTTGACTTCATCCCTGACCTTAAGAAGATAGGTCTCCCTCAATCGCGGTATGAGGGGAGACTGGGTGGAAAAGGTACGCTAGGAGGGGACTCAATAATATGTAGGGACGGGCATTCTTGGTCTCAAGCACACTACACAGTTCTATATAATTCTACCTTGGTGACCCTGTATGTCGATGAACACAAGAACATTCTGCGCTCCAATCACCTGGACCAGTGTGACGACTGGATTACATGTGAACACATCAGGAATTTCAGCAGTTGGTTGCAAACACGTCTCAGTGGTGACAAAAACTGTTTCTGATGACCTGTATGCGTTGGCGAGGGAACCATCCTCGACTGTAATGACTTACAAAGGGTACGAGATAAATGGGAATACATTTTACACGATCGCCCAAGATCAAAAGAGCACCAACCAAAACAGAGGTGTCCGCTTTGATGCAGCAACCAAGAGGGAAAAGGACACAGATTATGGTTACATGGTGGACATATGGGAACTTGACTACGGACATGATTTTAAGGTCCATTTGTTTAAGTGCAAATGGGTCAATCTGTCAGGAGGCGGGGTATAGGTAGACCCACAGTACGGAATGACAACAGTGGATCTGAACAATCAGGGTACAGACGTATCTAACCATTCGTCCTAGCCAATGATGTGGCGCAGGTTTTCTATGTGAATGACATGTGTACCAAACCGAGAAAAAGAAAAGATTAGGAAGCGGATACATCATACGATGAGCCAAAGCGCCACGTAGTTCTTTCAGGAAAAAGAGACATCGTGGGATTGAAGGGCAAGACAGACATGTCTGAAGATTATGAAAAGTTTCATGAAATTCCTCCCTTCAAAGTCAAGGCTGACCCAAGCACCCTGTTAAAGGATGAAGATTATCCATGGTTACGACGCAATAAGCAAAGGACACAAGCGAAGAAAAAGTGAAGACTTTCTATCCACAACTACTATGATGATGCCTTTGATCTAGAATATCACTGCAGTTACATGTGAACAAATGAAATTCCTTTGTAACAGATGAGTTTTCGTCTCAAACCCTGATACTTCCAAAGAGATTGTCTTTTTAGCACATGCTATGTGGGTGAAATGATGATACCATGCCAACTTTCAACCTTTTCAGAGTTTATTTGTAGTGCTTTTCAATTTAAGGGTCATTTAGCTGAAAGAATGAACTAACAGAAAAAAGAATGAACTCATAGCAAAAGGAATGAACTAAAAATAATCAATTAAAATATTCTGTTATGATCAACTAAAACAAAACTATAATATCCTTCAATAGCAAAAAGAATCAACTAAAAAGCTTTTATAAAACTCCAATAGCAAAAGGAATCAACTAAAAAAACTTTTATAAACCTCTAGTATTATGGAAACTAAAATTATATAAAATTTATGCAACCAAAATTATCAAAGTATTTTCTGTTCAAAACATTAAAGCAAAAAGAATTTTCATAAAGAATTTTTTTGTTAGAAACTTTAATTGCAAAAAGAATTATCATAAAGAAATTTTTGTTAGAAACTAAAATAAAAAAATCTATTTTTGAATATAATGATAAAACACAGTAACATTAAACAGTAGGAAAAAGAATCACTCAAAAATCTATCTTTATAGTAAAGTTATTCAAAAACTAGTGATTCACACAAATCTTAAAAAATTCAAATTTCAACTATTCAAATTGGAAAATAAATGGCACTAACAGAAATTTTATAATTTTTATTACCTAAAAGCAAAAAGAATTAAAAAAATAAAGCAAAAAACAAAAAAAATAATGCAAAAAACAAAACAAAAAACTGGAAACAAATATTAAAAAATGCCACCTACTAGGCCACCACGGCCTGAATACGACTAGAAACCCAACCATGGGCGAGGAGTCAGACCCGTAGAAGGCCCAGTAGAACCAGTCACATAGCAGAGACAGATTAGGCCCGTAAGCCTGCATTGAGAGGAGCTCGAAGTGGTGAGCGCAGCCGCGCTTACAAACCACCTCGAGCCCCTCTCAACTAGCGAGGTAGGACTAAATATTTTGGCCGCGGGGCAGCACAAGGCCTTTGGTCTCGGTTGATGGCACCAACCGGGACGAAAGGGGTGCATTGGTCCCGGTTGGTGGCACAAACCGGAACCAATGCCCCCCTTTAGTCCCGGTTGGTGCGGTACTAAAGGGGTGCATTGGTCCCGGTTGGTAGCACCAACCGGAACCAATGCCCCCTTTAGTCCCGGTTGGTGCCACCAACCGGGACCAAAGGTCCCTGGTTCCCGCCCTTTGGGCTGCTGAAAAGATGCCTTTGGTCCCAGTTGGTGGCACTAACTGGGACGAAAGGGGGGATCTTGGTATATAAGAAACACTTATCAAAATTTTCAGTTTTTATCTCATCCCCCCCCCAACGACGCCGATGAAAACGACGTCGCCAGGCTGCCCTGGCGCCCCCACCGTCGCCCGCGCCCGTCGTTGCCGTCGTCCCCGCGCCGCCCTCACCGTCGCCTCCTCGTCGCCGTCCCCACGCCCATCGTCGCCGCCATCCCGCTGCCCCTGCCCCGACGCCGTCGCCTTGCCTCATCGTCACTGTTGCCCTGCCTCGTCGTCGCCGTCCTCGCTGTGAGTGCCGCTGGCCATTTTTTTATATGATTTTTTTTGTTGTATGTATTGATGTATAATTTTTTTGTTCATATGATGTATGTTTTTTCATATATATAGATGATGTATGTTTTTTGTGTTAGGTTAGTATAGATTTTAGGTTAGTGGAGAGGAAAAAAAAATAAGGAAAAAAGAAGAAAAGAGGAAGAAGGAAGAAGAAGAAGAAGAAGAAGAAAAAGAAGGAGAGGAAAAAGGAAAATAAGAAGAAGGAGAAGAAGAAGGGAAGAAGAGGAGTGGAAGAAGAGGAGAAAAAAATAAGAAGAGGAAGAAGAAGAAAAAAGAGGAGAAGAAGAAGAAATAGAGGAGAAGAAGAACCTATATTCCTTCTTCCTCTCCTCTTTTTTTCTTCTCTTTTTTCTTCTATTTTTTCTTCTTCTTCTTCTCCTTTATTTTTTCTTCTTCTTCTTCTCCTTTATTTTTTCTTCTTCTTCCTCTTCTTATCTTTTATTGGGAACGAGGGTGTCGGGAACTAGGGTATCGGAAACTAGGGTAGAAGGTCGAGGGTCCCGAGGGGTCGAGTGTCGAGGATCGCCGAGGGTTGAGGGTCGAGGGTCATCGAGGGGGCGAGTGTCGAGGGTCGTCGAGAGTCGAGGGTCGTCGAGAGTCGAGGATCGAGGGTCGTCGAGGGGTCAAGGGTCATCGAGGGGTCGAGGGTCGTCGAGGGTCGAGGGTCGTCGAGAGTCGAGGATCGAGGGATCGTTGAGGAGTCGAGGGTCGTCGAGGGGTTGAGGGTCGAGGATCGCCGGCCGAAGGTCGAGGGACTCCATTTAACAAGAATGCCCCCATTATGGATGTGCACAAGTTGATCCATTTTTCTCTGATCTCATCCATGGTTACATCATTTGCTGGAAGTAACAGGCGTATGATGCTACAAAGAACTTCAAAGTTGTTTAGGAACGGAGTTCCTAATAGGATGATTCACTTTTTGGTACGGCTTTTAGCAAAGGCCTTCCAAATAGTGATATTCAGAAGGCTCTTGCTGAACTTTGTACCAAAAAGCGAATTATCCTATCCGGGACTCTGTTCCAAAACAATTTTGGAGAGCTTCGTACCGTTATGCACCTGTTACTTTCGGCAAATGATGAAGCAATGGTTTTCTTGAGATCAGGAAAAATATGGACCATTTTCTGCACCTCGAGAATGGTGCCATCTTGTTAAATCCCTTAAAGGTTAAGATAATTAGAGCGGTCGAGGATCGGAACTAGCTAGGGTAGGGGGGTCAAGGGTCGCCGAGGGGATGAGGGTCGAGGGTCATCGAGGGGTCGAGGGTCGAGGGGTCGAGGATCGAGGATCACCGAGGGTCGAGGGTCTCCGTTTAACAAGAATGCCCCCATTATGGATGTGCACAAGTTGATCCATTTTTTCTGATCTCATCCATGGCTACATCATTTGCTGGAAGTAACAGGCGTATGACGCTACGAAGCTCTTCAAAGTTGTTTTGGAACGGAGTTCCTGATAGGATGATTCGCTTTTTGGTACGGATTTCAGCAAAGGCCTTCCAAATAGCGATATTCGGAAGGCTCTTACTGAACTTCGTACCAAAAAGTGAATTATCCCATCCAGGACTCCATTCCAAAACAATTTTGGAGAGCTTCGTACAGTTATACGCCTGTTACTTTTGGCAAATGATGAAGCAATGGTTTTCTTGAGATCAATAAAAATATGCACCATTTTCTGCACATCCAGAATGGTGCCATCTTGTTAAATCCCTTAAAGGTTAAGAGAATCCGAGCGGTCGAGGATCGGAACTAGCTAGGGTAGGTGGTCAAGGGTCGCCGAAGGGATGAGGGTCAAGGGTCGTCGAGGGGTCGAGGGTCGAGGATCGCCGAGGGGTCGACAGGGGGACGTCGATCAACCCCTCTCGCTCGACCAACTCTCGAGGACACCCAAACCATAGAAAAAAACATTGTCTATCTCGTACCCCCTCCCGCCCCTACCCAACAAACTCTCTCGAGATTTATAAGATATTTATCGAGAATGCCCCATTTTTTTTGAGGAACCGGGACAGTGGGAGAGGCTCCCACTATCATATATATTATATTATATAATGTACAGAATTACAAGGCTGCAATTACATCATGTACAAGTTTCATCTTCCACTACATTTGTAGTGGATTAGAGAATAACTAAGAGGGTAGAACTAATCAGAAGGTAGGGAGTCTAAAAGTAAGAAGATAAACTCTTTCTTATTATCTTTAACCCTATATTGAAGGAGACTAAAGTCCTCCTTGAATCTGCCCAGCCAAGAGTGATAGGATGGGTTTATATCTCTGAAAAGTTTATTGTTCCTTTCTTTCCAAATGCTCCAGGATACTTGAAGGATGATCTCCATGAACAAAGGCCTGTCCCAATTGATTTTAGCTTGTTCTAACCAGGACAGTCTAGTGGCCTGATCACCAGGGTCTAGCCCAAAGGTTGGATGTGCATAATTAAGTTGATCCCTCTTTCTTCCTGATATCATCTACCATTCTATATGTGCATGTTCTCTTGTGTCAAAGTATTGAATCCTTTGACACTAGACAATGTGACATATAGAAGAGTAGATGAGATCAGGAAAAAATAGGGACCATTTTTTCCTGCACATCCAGAATGATGCCATCTTGTTAAATCCCTTAAAGGTTAAGAGAATCAGAGGGGTCGAGGATCGGAACTAGCTCGGGTAGGGGGTCAAGGGTCACCGAGGGGATGAGGGTCGAGGGTCAAGGATCGCCGAGGTTTGTCACTATTAATATATCCATCTCTCATGTTTGTATATTAATTGCCATGTTGTAATATTTGCATAAACTATGGATCAACAAAGATACTTCGAACAAGAAGAGATATTGGGGGACATAACCCACGACGGAGGTGATGTCTTGTCAATATTTCTCAACGAAACTGATGGTCTGGAAGGAGAGGAAGCAGGCTACGGTGATCAAACAATGGAGGAGGAAAGTCATGATCATGATGGTGGCTCCGGCGACCGTGATGACGGCTCCGGTGACAGAACGGAGTCGGGATCAGCTGTTGCAAAGTTCGGCGAGGTATATATATATATATATATATACATATATATATATATATATTAATTAAGCCTGTGCTGAATAGCTAATTGATGCATTGATTGTTTTTGTATGTACATATATTGACTCTTCTTTCTTCTTTTATAGCCCTCTGGATCGAGCAAAACTTCCGTAACGAGACGAGGCCCGAAGAAAAAGTTGCGCCAGGATGAAAGGTTCACAATCACAGAAAGCGCGCGCAATGGCCAACCGATTCAACCCCTCCGGACCAAGGAAGCATTTTCTGCTCAGTGCGGGGTTCTTGTTAGGGACATGATCCCGATCAGTTTCTGATGGGGAACGTAGTAATTTCAAAAAAAATCCTACGCACACGCAAGATCATGGTGATGCATAGCAACGAGAGGGGAGAGTATTGTCCACGTACCCTCGTAGACCGAAAGCGGAAGCGTTATGACAACGCGGTTGATGTAGTCGTACGTCTTCACAATCCGACCGATCCAAGTACCGAACGTACGGCACCTCCGAGTTCAGCACACGTTCAGCTCGATGACGATCCCCGGACTCCGATCCAGTAGGGTGTCGGGGATGAGTTCCGTCAGCACGACGGCGTGGTGACGATGATGATGTTCTACCGACGCAGGGCTTCGCCTAAGCACCACAACGATATGATTGAGGTGGAATATGGTGGAGGGGGCAACCGCACACGGCTAAGGAACGATCACGAAGATCAACTTGTGTGTCCAGAGGTGCCCCCCTGCCCCCGTATATAAAGGAGCAAGGGGGGAGGCCGGCCGGCCCTAGGGGCGCGCCAAGGAGGGGGGAGTCCTCCTCCTAGTGGGAGTAGGATTCCCCTTTCCTAGTCCAACTAGGAAGAGAGAAGGGGAAGGAAAGAGAGGAGAGGGAGAGGGAAGAGGGGCGCGCCCCTCCCTAGTCCAAGTCGGACTCCTCATGGGAGGGGGCGCGCCACCTCCTGGGCTGCTGCCCTCTCTCTCCCCTCAGGCCCACTAAGGCCCAATACTTCCCCTAGGGGTTCCGGTAACCCCTCCGGCACTCCGGTTTTCTCCGAAATCACCCGGAACACTTCCGATGTCTGAATATAGTCGTCCAATATATCAATATTTATGTCTCGACCATTTTGAGACTCCTCTCATGTCCGTGATCACATCCGGGACTCCGAACAACCTTCAGTACATCAAAACTTATAAACTCATAATAAAACTGTCATCGTAACGTTAAGCGTGCGGACCCTACGGGTTAGAGAACTATGTAGACATGACCTAGAACTGTTTCCGGTCAATAACCAATTGCGGAACCTGGATGGTCATATTGGCTCCTACATATTCTACGAAGATCTTTATCGGTCAAACCGCATAACAACATACGTTGTTCCCTTTGTCATCGGTATGTTACTTGCCCGAGATTCGATCGTCGGTATCCAATACCTAGTTCAATCTCGTTACTGGCAAGTCTCTTTACTCGTTACGTAATGCATCACTCCGTAACTAACTCATTAGCTACATTGCTTGCAAGGCTTGTAGTGATGTGCATTACCGAGAGGGCCCAGAGATACCTCTCCGACAATCGGAGTGACAAATCCCAATCTCGAAATACGCCAACTCAACATGTACCTTCGGAGACACCTGTAGAGATCCTTTATAATCACCCAGTTACGTTGTGACTTTTGGCAGCACACAAAGTGTTCTTCCGGTAAACGGGAGTTGCGTAATCTCATAGTTGTAGGAACTTTGTATTTGTCATGAAGAAAGCAATAGCAACATACTAAACGATCAAGTGCTAGGCTAACGGAATGGGTCAAGTCAATCACATCATTCTCCTAATGATGTGATCCCGTTAATCAAATGACAACACATGTCTATGGTTAGGAAACATAACTATCTTTGATTAATGAGCTAGTCAAGTAGAGGCATACTAGTGACATTAAGTTTGTCTATGTATTCACACATGTATCATGTTTCTGGTTAATACAATTCTAGCATGAATAATAAACTTTTATCATGATATGAGGAAATAAATAATAACTTTATTATTGCCTCTAGGGCATATTTCCTTCAGTCTCCCACTTGCACTGGAGTCAATAATCTAGATTACATTGTAATGATTCTAGCACCCATGGAGTCTTGGTGTTGATCATGTTTTGCTCGTGGAAGAGGCTTAGTCAACGGGTCTGCAACATTCAGATCTGTATGTATCTTGCAAATCTCTATGTCTCCCACCTGGACTTGGTCCCGGATGGAATTGAAGCGTCTCTTGATGTGCTTGGTCCTCTTGTGAAATCTGGATTCCTTTGCCAAGGCAATTGCACCAGTATTGTCACAGAAGATTTTCATTGGTCCCGGTGCACTAGGTATGACACCTAGATCGGATATGAACTCCTTCATCCAGACTCCTTCATTTGCTGCTTCCGAAGCAGCTATGTACTCTGCTTCGCATGTAGATCCTGCCACGACACTTTGTTTAGAACTGCACCAACTGACAGCTCCACCGTTCAATATAAACACGTATCCGGTTTGCGATTTAGAATCGTCCGGATCAGTGTCAAAGCTTGCATCGACGTAACCATTTATGACTAGCTCTTTGTCACCTCCATAAACGAGAAACATATCCCTAGTCCTTTTCAGGTATTTCAGGATATTCTTGACCGCTGTCCAGTGATCCACTCCTAGATTACTTTGGTACCTCCCTACTAAACTTATTGCTAAGCATACGTCAGGTCTGGTATACAGCATTGCATACATGATAGAGCCTATGGCTGAAGCATAGGGAACATCTTTCATTTTCTCTCTATCTTCTGCTGTGGTCGGGCATTGAGTCTGACCCAACTTCACACCTTGTAATACTGGCAAGAACCCTTTCTTTGCCTGATCCATTTTGAACTTTTTCAAAACTTTATCAAGGTATGTGCTTTGTGAAAGTCCAATTAAGCGTCTTGATCTATCTCTATAGATCTTGATGCCCAATATGTAAGCAGCTTCACCGAGGTCCTTCATTGAAAAACTTTTATTCAAGTATCCCTTTATGCTATCCAGAAATTCTATATCATTTCCAATTAACAATGTGTCATCTACATATAATATCAGAAATGCTCTGAGCTCCCACTCACTTTCTTGTAAATACAGGCTTCTCCAAAGTCTGTATAAAACCATATGCTTTGATCACACTATCAAAGCGTTTATTCCAACTCGAGATGCTTGCACCAGTCCATAAATGGATCGCTGGAGCTTGCACACTTTGTTAGCACCTTTTGGATCGATAAAACCTTCCGGTTGCATCATATACAACTCTTCTTCCAGAAATCCATTCAGGAATGCAGTTTTGACATCCATTTGCCAAATTTCATAATCATAAAACGCGGCAATTGCTAACATGATTCGGACAGACTTAAGCATCGCTACGGGTGAGAAAGTCTCATCGTAGTCAACCCCTTGTCGAAAACCTTTCGCAACAAGTCGAGCTTTGTAGATAGTTACATTACTATCAGCGTTAGTCTTCTTCTTGAAGATCCATTTATTCTCAATGGCTTGCCGATCATCGGGCAAGTCAACCAAAGTCCATACTTTGTTCTCATACATGGATCCTATCTCAGATTTCATGGCTTCAAGCCATTTTGCGGAATCTGGGCTCATCATCGCTTCCTCATAGTTCGTAGGTTCGCCATGGTCAAGTAACATGACTTCCAGAATAGGATTACCGTACCACTCTGGTGTGGATCTTACTCTGGTAGACCTACGAGGTTCAGTAGAAACTTGATCTGAAGTTTCATGATCAATATCATTAGCTTCCTCACTAATTGGTGTAGTTGTCACAGGAACCGGTTCTTGTGATGAACTACTTTCCAATAAGGGAGCAGGTACAATTACCTCATCAAGTTCTACTTTCCTCCCACTCACTTCTTTCGAGAGAAACTCCTTCTCTAGAAAGGATCCGAATTTAGCAACGAAAATCTTGCCCTCGGATCTGTGATAGAAGGTGTACCCAATAGTCTCTTTTGGGTATCCTATGAAGACACATTTCTCCGATTTGGGTTCAAGCTTATCTGGTTGAAGTTTCTTCACATAAGCATCGCAGCCCCAAACTTTAAGAAACGACAACTTTGGTTTCTTGCCAAACCACAGTTCATAAGGCGTCATCTCAACGGATTTTGATGGTGCCCTATTTAACGTGAATGTGGCCGCCTCTAGCATATCCCCAAAACTATAGCGGTAAATCAGTAAGAGACATCATAGATCGCACCATATCTAGTAAAGTACGATTACAACATTCGGATACACCATTTCGCTGTGGTGTTCCGGGTGGCGTGAGTTGCGAAACTATTCCGCATTGCTTCAAATGTAAACCAAACTCGTAACTCAAATATTCTCCTCCATGATCAGATCGTAGAAATTTTATTTTCTTGTTACGATGATTTTCTACTTCACTCTGAAATTCTTTGAACTTTTCAGATGTTTCAGACTTGTGTTTCATTAAGTAGATATACCCATATCTGCTCAAATCATCTGTGAAGGTGAGAAAATAACGATACCCGCCGCGAGCCTCAATATTCATTGGGCCACATACATCAGTATGTATGATTTCCAATAAATCAGTTGCTCGCTCCATAGTTCCGGAGAACGGCGTTTTAGTCATCTTGCCCATGAGGCAAGGTTCGCAAGTACCAAGTGATTCATAATCAAGTGATTCCAAAAGTCCATCAGTATGGAGTTTCTTCATGCGCTTTACACCGATATGACCTAAACGGCGATTGCCACAAATAAGTTGCACTATCATTATCAACTCTGCATCTTTTGGTTTCAACATTATGAATATGTGTATCACTACTATCAAGATTCAATAAAAATAGACCACTCTTCAAGGGTGCATGACCATAAAAGATATTACTCATATAAATAGAACAACCATTATTCTCTGATTTAAATGAATAACTGTCTCGCATCAAACAAGATCCAGATATAATGTTCATGCTCAACGCTGGCCCCAAATAACAATTATTTAGGTCTAAAACTAATCCAGATGGTAGATGTAGAGGTAGTGTGCCGACCGCGATCACATCGACTTTGGAACCATTTCCCACGCGCATCGTCACCTCGTCCTTAGCCAATCTTCGCTTAATCCGTAGTCCCTGTTTTGAGTTGCAAATATTAGCAACAGAACCAGTATCAAATACCCAGGTACTACTGCGAGCATTAGTAAGGTACACATCAATAACATGTATATCACATAACTTTGTTCACTTTGCCATCCTTCTTATCCGCCAAATACTTGGGGCAGTTCCGCTTCCAGTGTCCAGTCTGCAGTAGAAGCACTCAGTCTCAGGCTTAGGTCCAGACTTGGGTTTCTTCTCTTGAGCAGCAACTTGTTTGCTGTTCTTCTTGAAGTTCCCCTTCTTCTTCCCTTTGCCCTTTTTCTTGAAACTGGTGGTCTTGTTAACCATCAACACTTGATGCTCCTTCTTGATTCTACCTCCGCAGCTTTTAGCATTGCGAAGAGCTCGGGAATAGTTTTGTCCATCCCTTGCATATTATAGTTCATCACGAAGCTCTTGTAGCTTGGTGGCAGTGATTGAAGAATTCTGTCAATGACACTATCATCAGGAAGATTAACTCCCAGTTGAATCAAGTGATTATTATACCCCAGACATTTTGAGTATGTGTTCACTGACAGAACTATTCTCCTCCATCTTACAACTATAGAACTTATTGGAGACTTCATATCTCTCAATCCGGGCATTTGCTTGAAATATTAACTTCAACTCCTGGAACATCTCATATGCTCCATGACGTTCAAAACATCGTTGAAGAACCGGTTCCAAGCCGTAAAGCATGGCACACTAAACTATCGAGTAGTCATTAGCTTTGCTCTGCCAGACGTTCTTAACGTCGTCAGTTACATCAGCAGCAGGCCTGGCACGCAGCGGTGCTTCCAGGACGTAATTCTTCTGTGCAGCAATGAGGATAATCCTCAGGTTACGGACCCAGTCCGTGTAATTTCTACCATCATCTTTCAACTTAGCTTTCTCAAGGAACGCATTAAAATTCAACGGAACAACAGCACGAGCCATCTATCTACAACAAACATAGACAAGCAAAATACTATCAGGTACTAAGTTCATGATAAATTTAAGTTCAATTAATCATATTATTTAAGAATTCCCACTTAGACAGACATCTCTCTATCATCTAAGTGATCACGTGATCCAAATCAACTAAACCATGTCCGATCATCACGTGAGATGGAGTAGTTTCAATGGTGAACATCACTATGTTGATCATATCTACTATATGATTCACGTTCGACCTTTCGGTCTCAGTGTTTCGAGGCCATATCTGTATATGCTAGGCTCGTCAAGTTTAACCTGAGTATTCCGCATGTGCAACTGTTTTGCACCCGTTGTATTTGAACGTAGAGCCTATCACACCCGATCATCACGTGGTGTCTCAGCATGAAGAACTTTCGCAACGGTGCATACTCAGGGAGAACACTTCTTGATAATTTAGTGAGAGATCATCTTAAAATGCTACCATCAATCAAAGCAAGATAAGATGCATAAAGGATAAACATCACATGCAATCAATATAAGTGATATGATATGGCCATCATCATCTTGTGCTTGTGATCTCCATCTCCGAAGCACCGTCGTGATCACCATCGTCACCGGCGCGACACCTTGATCTCCATCGTAGCATCGTTGTCATTACGCCATCTATTGCTTCTACGACTATCGCTACCGCTTAGTGATCAAGTAAAGCAATTACAGGATGTTTGCATTTCATACAATAAAGCGACAACCATATGGCTCCTGCCAGTTGCCAATAACTTCGGTTACAAAACATGATCATCTCATACAATAAAATATAGCATCACGTCTTGACCATATCACATCACAACATGCCCTGCAAAAACAAGTTAGACGTCCTCTACTTTGTTGTTGCAAATTTTACGTGGTTGCTACGGGCTGAGCAAGAACCGTTCTTACCTACGCATCAAAACCACAACAATAGTTCGTCAAGTTAGTGTTGTTTTAACCTTCGCAAGGACCGGGCGTAGCCACACTCGGTTCAACTAAAGTGAGAGAGACATACACCCGCCAGTCACCTTTAATCACGAGTGCTCGTAACGGTGAAACCAGTCTCGCATAAGCGTACACGTAATGTCGGTCCGGGCCGCTTCATCTCACAATAACGTTGAACTAAAGTAGGACATGCTGGTAAGCAGTATGACTTGTATCGCCCACAACTCACTTGTGTTCTACTTGTGCATATGACATCTACGCATAAAACCTGGCTCGGATGCCACTGATGGGGAACGTAGTAATTTCAAAAAAAATTCCTACGCACACGCAAGATCATGGTGATGCATAGCAACGAGAGGGGAGAGTATTCTCCACGTACTCGTGAGATCGAAAGCGGAAGCGTTATGACAACGCGGTTGATGTAGTCGTACGTCTTCACGATCCGACCGATCCAAGTACCGAACGTACGGCACCTCCGAGTTCAGCACATGTTCAGCTCGATGACGATCCCCAGACTCCGATCCAGCAGGGTGTCGGGGATGAGTTTTGTCAGCACGACGGCGTGGTGACGACGATGATGTTCTATCGATGCAGGGCTGTCGGATTTCGGGTTCCGGCAGACCCTTGAGGTTCGAACACTGGGGTGCGTGCGGAGATTCAACCCTCTACCGCCTCGTACTTCGCCGAACTGCCGGGACCTAAACTACTAAACAGAACAACACAAGAGACACAAGATTTATACTGGTTCAGGCCACCATTGTGGTGTAATACCCTACTCCAGTGTGTGGTGTGGTAGATTGCCTCTTGGGCTGGTGAGGAACAATACAAGGAAGAACAGCCTCGCGAGGGTCTGTTCTTGGCGGGTGCGATGAACTGCTAGATGGGGTTCAGTCCCTCTAGCTACTGGTTCCTTGATGAGGATCGGGTATCTGTCTTTCTCTCTGGATTCCAGCTCCCTCTACCCTGTGGGTGGCTACTCCTATTTATAAGCGAAGGCCCTGGGCCTCTTCCCAAATATTGAGCGGGAAGGGCGCCAATAATTGGCCATTTTGAAGGGGAACAACGGGTACACTTATCCTGACTAAAGTTGGTCCTCGCCTGCCAAAGGCTCTGGTGATGGCCGCTTGGGCTCCACGATGACTCCCTTCCAGCCGTTGGGCTGGTCTTGGTCTTGTTGCATCGAAATGGATGCCTTTGCTTGATACTCTCGCCTGCGCTTGCTCCCTTTGCACCAAAGAGGAAAGAAGGACACTGCGCGGGTTGGCGCCCGACTGGCGCCCTTGGTTGTCATGGCTTGCGTCATGGGCACCTCGCGAGGTACCCTGCCTTGAACTCTCCGCCTCCTCATGAGCCAGCCTGACGAGGCCGTGCCTGAGGAAGCTCCTTGTCGTCCGCCCATGAGGCTTGGCCCCTCGCGAGGGTCTTGAGCTTGCGTTGATGAAGATGGGCCGTCTGGGCCTCCTTCGAGCCACGCCGTAGGCTGCAGTGAGCAAGTCTGGGGACCCCGTTCCCGTAACGCCGACAGTAGCCCCCGGGCCCACGGCGCGCCCGAACTTGGCCGAGCAGAGAGGCGAAAGGGCAAGTGTGAAGCGTTGCGGGCCCTAATAGCCTGCGGCCTTGGGCGTCCCATGGCGGCTGATTGGACGTGGGCGGCACTGCTTCCCCACGATGCCTCGGTAACCACCCGGGTTCGACAAGTCCCTGCATGCAGAGTCGGTCATGATTACCGGTGATCGTGGAGGCCGACGGTTGGCCTTCGCCGGCTATAAGTACGGAACGGTGCGCGCCCTTCCAGTCTATCCTTCCGCGTCTCCCCTTCTTCTCCATGGCTCCACCAAGGAAGTTCTCGGCCGCAGAGAAGGGGAAGGGCCGTCAGGTCGAGTCTTCCTCTCCCCCGCCTAAGCGTGGTCGAGGTCGCCCTTGCAAGCATCCCGTGGCATCCACGGGGGTCCCCCGCGGTCGTGGGGGAGGCTCTCAGCATGGCGACGAGCGGCTGGCCATGGTCGGAGGGCGTGCCCGGCGCGTCCCCGAGGCCGCGCCTCCATGCTGCTGAAGCGCTGCCGGAGTTCATGGTGAGGGAGGAGGAGCCGTCCGGCGTCCGGCTTCAGCTCCCGCGCTTCCTCCTGGGTGAGCTCCCAGCTCGTACCCTGGGTGGCCTTTGGCTCCAGGCGGATAGCTGCTGCAGCCGGGCTTCGTGGGCTTCCCTGGAGGTCTCTGCTACAGGGAATCTGTTCTCGACCAGCGGTGGCGGGAGACGTTCGCTCACAGCGTGGTCGCCGCCGCCGGTGCTCCCTGCACTTTAAGTACGACGGTGACGCCACCCTCTACGTGAGGGTGTTCGGGGAAGACGGTCGCTGCATGGGGTGCTGCCCTGAAGACGACGACCGCGGCCGAGGACTCAGCCCCGGCGCGGATGGAGAAGGCAGCGCGCGGGCGGCTGGCGATGCCCGTGACTCCCCACGCTTCACCAGCTCTTCTTCGGGTGGTGATTCTTCCAGCCACGGCCACGGCCAGCCCCCACGCCGCCGCGCCTGCTTGGGGGGTGGCAGCGGGTCCGCTTGCCGCTGCGCTCTGGTGAAGCGCGAGAGGGAGTCCGCCTGAGCTCCGGAGACAGCTCGAGCCTTCCAAGAGGGCCGGCACGGGGCGTGCATCACCTGCTTTTGTCATTTTCCTTTCTTTTCTCCTGCGCAAAAAAGGCAACAATGTGTGGCCCCGTGGGGGCGCGTTTAGGTTAACGCCATTAATTATTGTACTGCTTTTGTTATCCTGATACTGTTCCTTTCTGTTGTACGCCCATTCGCAAGTGAACTCCAGCCGTGGCCGCGGGGCGACCGATCCAGGCCCCGTGTTCGCGTTGTGCTGCCCGTGAGGCATGGTCAGGAGGGGTGCTCCAGCTGTGGACCAGGGCCGTGAAAACTTGAGCGATAGGGGTAGGAACGCTCGCGGGGGCTCCCGAGGCTTCTGCCTCGCGAGTCCCCACGCAAGAGAAATCAAGGCAGGAGAGCGAAAAAGATCGAAGAACCACGGACCAAAAGAAGGCGATAGTTTCGATAAAAACTCCAAATGGGAATAACTAGTCAACTGCAGAAAGCAAATGAAAAAGCCGCGTCCGGCACCTAGTCTAGTCTTCGACGTCTTCTCACCAGCGCGGAGCTAAGTGCTGCCACTGGCGTGGGAGGGAGCCCGAGGGCCTGAGGCCGGCACTCCTGAGACTCCGGGGCGTGTACAGCCCCAACTCATTATTACGTGAGAGTGTCACGGGCGGCGAGCTTCACAGGCGTCGGCCCTCTTCACAGGCTCCGGGCCTTTCTTCTGGGAAGCAAGCTTCACGGGCGTTTGCCATCTTCACGGGCTCTGGGCCTTTCTTCTGGGAAGCGAGCTTCACGGGCGTTTGCCCTCTTCACGGGCTCCAGGCCCTTTCCAGAACGCGACAGCTTCACAGGCGTTCGCCTTCTTCACAGGCTCTGGGCCTTTCTCGAAAAATATGAGCTTCACAGGCATTCGCCTTCTTCACAGGCTCTGGGCCTTCTCCAAAAAGAACGAGCTTCACAGGCACTCGCCTTCTTCACAGGCAGTGGGCCTTTTCCAAAAAGAATGAGCTTCACAGGCATTTGCCTTCTTCACAGGCACTGGGCCTTTTCCAAAAAGAATGAGCTTCACAGGCACTGGGCCTTTTCCAAAAAGAACGAGCTTCACAGGCATTTGCCTTCTTCACAGGCACTGGGCCTTATCTTCGAGTGTGTTCCTTCAAATTTGGCCAGATGCCGGTGCTCTACGTCTTCGGGTCCCGGCTCTCGGGCTGGTCTCAGCCGTCGCTGGCAAGCCAGGTCGCGATGCCATGGACAAGACCAGAGGGTGAGGGCCGGAGAGCCGGTAGGAGCCATGAGTCGAGATGCTCAGGCACCCCCCTTAACGCTGCATAAGCTGGGTTAGATGTGAAACTCGTCCTCGGGTCCCGACTCTTGGGCTGGTCTCGGCCGTCGCTGGCAAGCCGGTCGCGATGCCATGGACAAGACCAGAGGGTGAGGGCCAGAGCCGGTAGGAGCCTCGAGTCGCGATGCTCAGCACCCCCTTTAACGTGCAAGATTCCGTCACCCAGGAAAAAGCACCAAATAACAGGCATGGTGGAGCGAGAGCATAATCCTAAGGAAAACGTAGGAAGGATACATGCCGCTGGGACAGGCCCGAGCGGCTTGGGGATGATGCAGCCCGAGGGACGCCCCCAACAGGATAAGCTAATGACATGAAATAAAAGGGATACATGCCGCAGGGACGGACCCACGCGGCCTGGGAATAATGCGGCCCTGAAGGCGCTCCCATCCTGAAATGAAACTTAAAGATGTCACCTGGTGATGTTGGGGATGAGGTGGTGTTGGTATAGCAAACTCGGTGGGCTGCGGGAGCCGACCTCACGAGCCCCCAGGCCCAGGGGCCTCGGGAGGACCCGAAGGCGCTGGCGGCTCCTCGTGGGCCATCTCCATCTCCGCTAGGGCTGCGGCGTGCCTGACCTCTTGAGCCTCCAGGATGGCCCTCATGAGACGCTGGTGCGCAGCTGCCGCGTTTGGCAGGCCATAAGGCATGCGCACGTGCGTAGGCTGTGGAGGCGGACCCTAGCGTCCCATTCGCGAGGGCCGAGGCGCTCTTGATACGCGGCTCGGTTGAGCCTGGTATGTCGATGCAGACGCGCAGCCCACCATCCTCGCTGGATGGGGGGCCACAATGGCAGTGGCGGCTGCCCCTCATGACCCTTGACTCCTGTAGCTCCTGAATGGCCTTGCTGATGAACTCCTGAGGGTTCGGACCTCCTTGCCTTGCTCCTGCATGCGGGAAACGTGCTTCGAAGCACGCCTCCACGTGGTGCCCAAGCGCCTCCCTCGTGACCTTGGCGAGGTCGGCGGCCCTCCAGGGGAGAGCCCCCGAGCCCTGCCTGAGGAGGGCGCCGGGCGCGCTTTCCTATGCGATGGAAGGAGGCTCCCCCTGGCCCGGCGCGGGCCCTGAGGGGCTTGCCTCTTGAGGAGTCGGGCCGGTCGATGTCTTCTTCTTCTTGAGTGCGGCCTCGGGAGGCCTCCTGCTGCTGTGGTGCAGGTCTTCTAGCGATGCGGCTGAAAGGCTCGCACTGTGGTGCACACTGCGTCTCTCTCTTCACAGGGCACCGTGATGACCCCGCCGCTCCTCGGCATCTTGAGGACGTTGTAGCCGTGGTGGAGTTACGGCCATGAATTTGGCCAGCGCCGGTACCGAGGATGGCGTTGTCTGGCAGGCGAATGTGGGCAACGTCAAAGTCGATGAGCTCGGTGTGGTAGTTGTCGCGAGCCCCGAAGGTGACAGGAAGGCGGACCTGCCCGATCGGGACCGTGGAGCCGTCGGTGACTCCGGAGAAAGGCTTGGTTGGCTGAAGCTGATTGTAAGGCACTTGAAGATTGTTGAATGTTTCCACGGACAGGACGTTGAGTCCTGCCCCGCCGTCGATGAGGGTCTTGGTGACAAGCACGTTGCTAATGATTGGGGAACAAAGCATCGGTAGAACTCCGGCTGTGGCCGCGCACTTGAGCTGATCCGCTGAGCTGAACGTGATGGCGCACGCCGACCACCTGAGAGGGCGCGCGACCTCGAGCTTGGGGAGGACTGCATTCACTTCAGGCGAATCGCTTGAAGATGCGTTGAGAGGCTGGGGCTTGAGCTCCGCCCGGGATGCAAGCGATCGCCGACGCGGTTCGGAAGCCCCAGCCCCTCGGCCCCTGATGGCGGTCTTCAATTCTCCTTGGCGGCGGCGGCAGCGGAGGGAGGCCTGCGTTCCCCTGAGGCGATCCTCGTGAGGCTGATCCTCCGGCCTCCCTCGCGAGGCGGGTCTTGCCAACGGTCCTCGCGAGGTTGGTCGCGCCACCCTTGGCGCGGGCCGGTCTTCAGCCCCTGCATTCCTTCCTCCTCCTCGGCCGTAGCCCGGTCGCTGCGCTCAGGCGTCTGCCGACCCTTCCTTCAGCGTCTGACCCGGAGCTCTTGGCATTCATGGGTGTTGTGGGTGTGGAGGTCGTGGTACACGCGATACCGACTGCCCTTGGAGGACTCCGCTGATCTACGCCTCGCTTGGTGTCCGGTTTGGCTGCGAGTCGGCAGCCCCTTGCGCTTCACGTCCTTGGCCTTGGACTTCTTTTCTTGGGATCCATGGCAGGTAGCTCGAGGAGGAGAGGCGCCCTCCTCAGCCTGGCGCACTTGGTCGCCAAGTTGAACAGCTCCAAGGAGGTGCACAGATCTTCATGCATCGCCAGCTCCTCCTTCATCTTGACGTCGCGCCGCGCCCGTCGGAGAAGGCAGAGATGATGGCCTCCTCCGTTACCACAGGGATCTTGAGGCGCGCGTTGTTGAAGCGCTGGATGTACTTTTGCGGGGTTTCCGGCTGCCGCTTGATTCGGCGCATGTCGCTCACGGCAGGTGGCGATCGCGAGTACCACTGGAAGTTGGCGATGAAGCGGGTGCGCATCTCGGTCGAGGAAGAGATCGTGCACTGGGCCAGATTCAGGAGCAGTGCGGGCCCGTCCACTGGCGCCATGGGAAACCAATTTGCCATGACCTTTTCATCCCCGTTAGCAGCCTCGATGCCCAGCTCGTAGAGTTGGAGGAACTCCGTAGGGTCAGCCGTGCCGTCATAGCGAGGAGGCAGGTCTGGCTTGAACTTGGCAGGCCACGTGACGCTGCGCAGCTCGGAGGTGAAGGCGCGGCAGCCCGCCGTGGCCGCGGGGGGCCTCGGACGACAGAGAGCTTGGTCTTGCAGGCCTCCCTGCGCCGCGGCTGGGGGCAGCGCAGGGTCCTGACGTGCTGGAGCGGGGAGCGCTCGGGCAGCTTCTTGTGGGCGAGGAACTTCTTGACAGCTCTGCTCTTGCCGCGCCGGCGCCTGGCGGAGCGGGTTCCGCCCAGGGGCCGCGCGCCTTGGGGCCAGGGCGCCTTCTTGAGGAGGAGCTGGCGCCGGGAGCTTCGCCGCCAGCAGGCGTGCGGTGCAGTGCAGCGAGCCGGACGGTGCTGATGGCGCCTCTGCAGCAGTGACGAGCTCAGCGACTTCGGTCGAGCCATTCTTCGTAAACGTCGTCGGCAAGCGGTAGCGCAGGAGCTCGTTGCGCGATGAGTGCAGCTTTCGGGCCTCCATGGCAGCGCTGGGCGCGCGTGACGAAGAACCAGCGGGGGTGGCGAAAAGCGTGGCGGTGCGACCGTCCGCCTCATGGACGGTCTTTGGGGCGATGTTTGCTGCTCGTTCCCGCCGGGCCGGTGGCGGCATTGACGGTGGTGACGGGAAACGGCGAGGCGCCCACCGACGGGAGCTGTTCAGGCCACATGGGAGGCGAGCGGCTCGGCGCCGGCGTGGTCCGACGGGCATCAGACATGGTTGCGGTGGTCGGGGAAGAACGAGGGGACGGAAGGCAGATTCCGGCGCACCCCTACCTGGCGCGCCAAATGTCGGATTTTGGGTTCCGGCAGACCCTTGAGGTTCGAACACTGGGGTGCGCGCGGAGATTCAACCCTCTACCGCCTCGTACTTCGCCGAACCGCCGGGACCTAAACTACTAAACTGGGGTGCGCGCGGAGACACAAGATTTATACTGGTTCAGGCCACCATTGTGGTGTAATACCCTACTCCAGTGTGTGGTGTGGTAGATTGCCTCTTGGGCTGGTGAGGAACAATACAAGGAAGAACAGCCTCGCGAGGGTCTGTTCTTGGCGGGTGCGATGAACTGCTAGAATGGGTTCAGTCGCTCTAGCTACTAGTTCCTTGATGAGGATCGGGTATCTGTCTTTCTCTCTGGATTCCAGCTCCCTCTACCCTGTGGGTGGCTACTCCTATTTATAGGCGAAGGCCCTGCGCCTCTTCCCAAATATTGAGCGGGAAGGGCGCCAACAATTGGCCATTTTGAAGGGGAACAGCGGGTACACTTATCCTGACTAAAGTTGGTCCTCGCCTGCCAAAGGCTCTGGTGATGACGCCTGCTTGGGCTCCACGATGACTGCGTTCCGGCCGTTGGGGCTGGTCTTGGTCTTGTTGCACCGAAACGGATGCCTTTGCTTGATGCTCTCGCTGCGCTTGCTCCCTTTGCACCAAAGAGGAAAGGAGGACACTGCTGGGCTGGCGCTCGGCCCAGGCGCCCTTGGTAAATCATGGCTTGCGTCATGGGCACCTCGCGAGGTACCCTGCCTTGAACTCTGCCTCCTCATGAGCCAGCTGACGAGGCCGTGCACGAGGAAGCTCCTTGGCGTCCGCCCATGAGGCTTGGCCCCTCGCGAGGGTCTTGAGCTTGCGTTGATGAAGATGGGCCGTCCTGGGCCTCCTTCGAGCCACGCCGCAGGCCGCAGGCAGGCAAGTCTGGGGACCCCCATTCCCAGAACGTCGACAAGGGCTTCGCCTAAGCACCGCAACAATATGACTGAGGTGGAATATGGTGGAGGGGGGCACCGCACACGGCTAAGGAATGATCACGAAGATCAACTTGTGTGTCCAGAGGTGCCCCCTGCCCCCGTATATAAAGGAGCAAGGGGGGAGGCCGGCCGGCCCTAGGGGCGCGCCAAGGAGGAGTCCTCCTCCTAGTGGAGATGGGACTCCCCATTCCTAGTCAAACTAGGAAGAGAGAAGGGGGGAGGAAAGAGAGGGAGAGGGAGAGGGAGAGGGAAAGAGGGGCCGTGCCCCCCTCCCCTAGTCCAATTCGGACTCCTCATGGGAGGGAGCGCGCCACCTCCTGGTCTGGTGCCCTCTCTCTCCCCTCAGGCCCACTAAGGCCCAATACTTCCCCGGGGGGTTCCGGTAACCCCTCCGGCACTCCGGTTTTCTCCGAAATCACCCGAAACACTTCCGGTGTCCGAATATAGTCGTCCAATATATCAATCTTTATGTCTCGACAATTTCGAGACTCCTCGTCATGTCTGTGATCACATCCGGGACTCCGAACAACCTTTGGTACATCAAAAATTATAAACTCATAATAAAACTGTCATCGTAACGTTAAGCGTGCGGACCCTATGGGTTCGAGAACTATGTAGACATGACCTAGAACTGTTTCCGGTCAATAACCAATAGCGGAACCTGGATGTTCATATTGGCTCCTACATATTCTACGAAGATCTTTATCGGTCAAACCGCATAACAACATATGTTGTTCCCTTTGTCATCGGTATGTTACTTGCCTGAGATTCGATCGTCGGTATCCAATACCTAGTTCAATCTCGTTACCGGCAAGTCTCTTTACTCGTTATGTAATGCATCATTCCGTAACTAACTCATTAGCTACATTGCTTGCAAGGCTTGTAGTGATGTGCATTACTGAGAGGGCCCAGAGATACCTCTCCGATAATCGGAGTGACAAATCCTAATCTCGAAATACGCCAACTCAACATGTACCTTGGAAGACACCTGTAGAGCTCCTTTATAATCACCCAGTTACGTTGTGACGTTTGGTAGCACACAAAGTGTTCTTCCGATAAATGGGAGTTGCATAATCTCATAGTTGTAGGAACTTTGTATAAGTCATGAAGAAAGCAATAACAACATACTAAACGATCAAGTGCTAGGCTAGCAGGCAGGTCAAGTCAATCACATCATTCTCCTAATGATGTGATCCCGTTAATCAAATGACAACACATGTCTATGGTTAGGAAACATAACCATCTTTGATTAATGAGCTAGTCAAGTAGAGGCATACTAGTGACATTAAGTTTGTCTATGTATTCACACATGTATCATGTTTCCGGTTAATACAATTCTAGCATGAATAATAAACATTTATAATGATATGAGGAAATAAATAATAACTTTATTCTTGCCTCTAGGGCATATTTCCTTCAGTTTCTTTTGTCGAAGGTAGACAGAAAGATGATCTTTGGACCGCGCTGAAGGAAAATTTCACCCTACCGGTAGAGGAGGATCCGGATAAGCGAGTTATAGAGCCATTGATCAAGGCTCATGCTCTCAAGAAGATGGCAGATCTATTCAGGAGGTGGAAGAATGAGTTGAAATCAATGTATGTCGACAAAACAAGACTCCAGAATTCACCAGCCGATTTGAGAAGATAAGAGATCACTAGCCTGCATTTGTGGCCCACAATACATCAGAGAAGAGTAATAAGATGTCAGCGATTAACAAGATAAATGCTGCAAAGAAGGAGGATCACCATCGCACGGGGTCAGGTGGCTACCTCAAAGCCCGGCCGTTGTGGGACAAGGCTGAGCAGGGCCTGATTTCTAAAGGGCGCGAACCATAGACATTGCACTAGCCAGACCATTCAAGAACTTGGTTCTTCGGGGTTGGGGGAGCTTTGGACCCTGAAACAGGGAAGTGTTGTTGGACGGACGAGCAACTTGCAACACCCATCACGAAGCTTCAGGAAGCAATCAAGGCAGTGCATGAAGGGACGTTCGTTCCCGACAGAGAGAACGACGAGCTCAAAAAGGCCCTCAGGACTCCTGAGCACCATGGACGGACACGAGGCACGCCAGGCTCTGTTGTGTGGAAGGTTGGGTTTCCCGACGCAGGCGGTTAGAAAACCCAAGAGAGGAGGAGGAAAGTGGAGATGAGCGAACTGTAGAAGCTTCAGACAAGGGTATGAAAGTTAGAGGAACGAAAAGCTGCTGAGAACCACCGAGATCCTGCCCAAGCTACCCCAGAAGCTACCCCGCCATCTCAGCGGAGAAGCAGTGTGGCTTCCACCAAGCTCGTTCAGCAGCCTGACTTCACGGGTCCTAGCTACCCCATGGATTTTATCACGGATTCACACCAGTGCCACCTTATGACACAATGGCAGAATCTCAAAGTCAAGGCGGTTGTCGGCTCTGTGTTCCCTCCTTCACCTGAAGCAACTTTTCACTGCCGTCCGATTCCACAAGGTTATGTTGTTGTGATGGTGGATGAAATAACGGAGGGATTTGAGGAGCTTCAGCTTGACCACCCTACAGGTGAAGGGGAGACTCAGCTGGGTCTTGCTCTGAAGACTCCATGTCCATGGTGGAAGGAGCACATCAAGCTTCTGAACTTCATGCCTCCGACGAGTTTGTTGGGCACTCAGCCTCCTCCGCCTCCTCCTCCTCCTCCTCCTCCGGCGAGTGATGAGGGCACTCCGCCTCCTACTCCGGCGCGTGAGGGCGGCAGCACTCTGCCTCCTTCTCCGCCTGCTCCGGCGCGTCCTAGCAGCCCGCCTCCTCCTTCGCCGCCTCGTAAGCAATGGCAATGGCAGAACACAGATGCCGCCGCTCCGGCGCATAGTAGCAGTCCGCCTCCTTCTTCTCCGCCTCATAAGCAATGAAAGAAGACAGCTGCAGCCGCTCCGGCTGCTCCGGCGTCTAGTAGTACAGCCAGAGGCGGGAGGCAATATAGATTCGGTCCATCGTCTCTCAAGCCTCTAGAGAAGTTACTGATGTCTACTACACAACCTTCTTCTTGTAGATGTTGTTGGGCCTGCAAGTGCACAGGTTTGTAGGACAGTAGCAAATTTCCCTCAAGTGGATGACCTAAGGTTTATCAATCCGTAGGAGGCGTAGGATGAAGATGGTCTCTCTCAAACAACCCTGCAACCAAATAACAAAGAGTATCTTGTGTCCCCAACACATCCAATACAATGGCAAATTGTATAGGTGCACTAGTTAATGAAGAGATGGTGATACAAGTGCAAAATAGATAGTAGATAAAGGTTTTTGTAATCTGAAATAATAAAAACAGCAAGGTAGCGAGTGATAAAAGTAAGCGTAAACGGTATTGCAATGGTAGGAAACAAGGCCTAGGGTTCATACTTTCACTAGTGCAAGTTCTCTCAACAATAATAACATAGATAGATCATATAACAAGCCCTCAACATGCAATAAAGAGTCACTCCAAAGCCACTAATAGCGGAGAACAAACATAGAGATTATGGTAGATGCGAAATCACCTCAAAGTTATTCTTTCGGATCGATCTATAAAAGAGTTCGTACTAGAATAACACCTTAAGACACAAATCAACCAAAACCCTAATGTCACCTAGATACTCCATTGTCACGTCAAGTATCGGTGGGCATGATTATACGATATGCATCACACAATCTTAGATTCATCCAACCAACATAAAAGTACTTCAAAGAGTGCCCTAAAGTTTCTACCGGAGAGTCAAGAAACGTGTGCCAACCCCTATGCATAGGTTCATGGGCGGAACCCGCAAGTTGGTGACCAAAACATACATAAGGAGGCACATGATATCCCATTGTCACCACAGATAAACACGGCAAGACATACATCAAGTGTTCTCATAAAATACTCAATCCGATAAGATAACTTCAAAGGGGAAACTCAATTCATCACAAGAGAGTAGAGGGGGAGAAACATCATAAGATCCAACTACAATAGCAAAGCTCGGGATACATCAAGATCGTGCCATAGAGGGAACACGAGAGAGAACGCGCGAGAGAGAGATCAAACACATAGCTACTGGTACATACCCTCAGCCCCGAGGGTGAACTACTCCCTCCTCGTCATGGATAGCGTCGGGATGATGAAGATGGCCACCGGTGATGGGATCCCCCCTCCGGCAGGTGCGGAAGGGCTCCCAGAGGTTTTGGTGGCTACAAAGGCTTGCGGCGGACTCGATCTATCTTCTGTTCTGGAAGTTTTAGGGTGCGAGGTATATATGGGTGAAAGAAATGCGTCGGTGGACGAAGGGGGGCCCACGAGGCAGGGGCACGCCCCTACCCTCGTGAGCACCTCCCTTCTTTCTGACGATGCACTCCAAGTCCATCGGGTGGCTTTCCTTCCAAAAATAACTTCTCCAATTGATTTCGTTCCGTTTGACTCCGTCGATATTCCTTTTCCTCGAAACACCGAAATAAGCATAAACGACAAATCTGGGCTGGGCCTCCGGTTAATAGGTTAGTCCCAAAAATAATATAAAAGTGGATAATAAAGCCCAATATTGCCTAAAACAGTAGATAATATAGCATGGAGCAATCGAAAATTATAGATACGTTGGAGACGTATCAGTTACCATATGAGAGGAGCAAGGAGGAAAACCAGAAGATCTGTGAAGCCCAAGTGAAGGACTTCTTTGAATCGGTAAAAGCTAAGAAACATCCACCTCCGGAGGAGAAGATAGATCTGGTGAAAGCGAAGCGAACTTTGGATGCCCTGCAGCGAGCATCACCGCCTCTGCCGCAAACCAACTATGACCGCGTTATTGAAAAGGCATATAAGGAAGCGGAGCGGTCAGGAAGTACTTGCAGTGATCGAAGGTTAGCAAAACAAAGAAGTGGGAAAATAATTCCCCAGCTCAGCGAACAAGCAAAGCAATCATGCCCCCCGCTCAAGGTGTCTAGCGACATCGTCGCTAATCTTCCGGGGATGCTGCCCGGTACCAATCCTGGAGATTACATGCCCGACGATGCACTTTTTGATACAATGGAGGTGGACACATTCAAATTCCTGCACGGGAAGCCTCTCGTCAAACCTGTTCAACCTCTAACAACGATGATGCGAAGATTCCATGATTGGTACATGGATATCTGCAGGAAGTTTGGGACGGATACTTTGACGCTAAGAGTTAAAGAGGAGCACGACCTCGTTGGAATTGATCTGTTGTCTATTCCATATGAGGAGTTCTTCCAGTTTTTCAATCAAAAGGCCCTCGATAAAACAATCATCACTTGCTACTGTCTGTAAGTACTACTTCTGTAATTAAGTCTCTATATATAGCTCAGCTCTCTCATTGCATGTATATATAATTATCCTCACTATATTATGAAGATTGAAGATCGCCGAACTGAAGAAAAGACAAATCGGTGATATTGGGTTCATTAACACAAATATCATGGATGAATGGAATGTTAAACATGATACTAAAGAAACCGAGGCCAACTTACTACGATCGTTACTTCGAAATCAAAACAAATATACAATACTCTTTCCTTACGAATTCAGGTGAGTGTTATTGTCTTGTGCATACTCGGTTTCCCTTATTACTCGAGGTTATAGTAATGTAATTGATGAGTTATGCATGCGTGTGCAGCTTCCACTCTATTCTGCTAGAGATTAAACTTGAGCAGGGACTAGTAACCGTCATAGACTCAAAACGAAAAAAATCCCAAGGAGTATGCGACCATGACTAAAATGCTCGAGAAGTAAGTTCAATCGATCATTATCGCACCATATCGGCAAATTTGTTCATTTCCTGATATCAAGTAATTGTTTTCTTTGTCTGGCAGGGTTTGGAAAAAGTTCACCGCAGAAGCTCCAAGACTGCCGGCGGAGCTGCGATTTAACCATCCGAAAGTAAGTACTACTAGCTAGTTCCACGCATCTCCCATTGATTCTAGCTAGTTTCATCAATACCATTTAGCATGCTTGCTTATCAGTTTGATTGACCTCTATCTTGTAAAGTGGTTGTGGCAGGAACCCGGAAATAATTACTATGGATCCTACATTTGCGAGTTCATCCGCCACACAACCTGTGAGCGGGGCTACTCTAAAAAACAATATGAAGTGCGTAAGCAATAATATTCACAATTTTATTTTATTACCATCATTTGTGTTGAGTTTCATTCATATATATGTATTGATCCCCTTCTTCAAATTAGATGTGGCAGATGCGGGATGAACTCCTACCACAAGATCGCATACGAGCAATTCAAGAGGAATTGGCGGGATTCTTTCTTGACCACGTCATCGACAAAGACGGAGAATACCATGTGGAACTTGAGTTCAGATGTTAGGGGATTGTAAGAGATCTTATATTGTATATATGTAGCCAGTAGCGTCGGATAGATATACGAAAACTTGTTGTTCGACCAATCTCTCGGAGAAGGAGAGGTCGATCACTTCTCTCTGTATATGTTCATGACGATCTTCTGTACTTAATGGTTTCCTTCATTTGCTTACTAGCTAGCTAGCGTGTCGAGTCCTCCCTATACATATAGTACGTAGCGTCGACCAAGCACGGAGATATGAGGACACTTCTCTCTATTATCTAGCTAACACAATATATGAAACCCCCTAAATTAACCCTACAAAACCCCCCACCCCACCCCCCCTTCAGAAAGAAAAAACAAAAACACCAGCCCCTGAACTGCTGACGCGTGGATGCCTTTTGGTCCTGCTTGGTGCCACCAACCGGGACAAAAGTCCCTCCTTCCTGGCCAAGCCGCAGCGGCCACGTGGAGACCCATCTGTCCCGGTTCGTGGGCGAACCGGGACTAAAGGTGTTGGGCTTTAGTACCGACACTTTAGTCCCGGTTCGGCAACCGGGACAAATGTGCCTTATGAACCGGGACAAATGGGGCCTTTTCTACTAGTGTTTCTTTTGTATCACAATTGGGCTCGAGTCATTTTTTACATTAGTTGCAAGTTGAGTGTGGACTTGCAACTACGAGTGACTTTCTTTCCGCCTTAGTTGCAAGTCCACCATCAACTCGTAACTAGGGGCTGACTTTTTTGTCCTAGTTTCAAGTCAACCATCGACTCACAGCTATGTTTGTTTCTTTTCTTATCCCGGTTACAAGAAAAAATCATGGAAACACGACTGGAATCTTAATTTTTTTCTTGGAGTTGCAAGTCAACCAACAACTCATAACTAGATCCGATTCTTTTTTTGTCCCAGTTGCAAGTCCATCATTGACATGCAACTAGGCCTTTGATCTTTTTTGCCCCAGTTGCATGTCCACCCTTGACTCGCAACTGGGCCTGATTTTTTATCTCCAGTTACAAGTCCACCCTTCACTCGCAACCGGTTTGGTGTTTGTTTTATTTTATAATTAGGTCCGAGTCTCTTTTTTGCATTAGTTGCAAGTCCACCTTAACATGTAACTAGGTCTGATTTTTTCCTCAGTTTCAAGTCCACCATTGACTCGTAACTAGGTGCTGACTTTTTTTGGTCCCAGTTTGCAAGTTAACATCGACTCGCAACTGGGCCCGCTCCTACTTTAACCATTGACTCGAAGATGGGCTCTCGATCCTTTTCTTTTCTGTAGTTGCAACTCAACTAACTACTTGCAACTAGGCTCGAGCCTTCTTTCATCCCATTTGCAAGTTCTCCACTGACATGCAATTGGACCCTTGATCCTTTTTGCCCTAGTTGCAAGTCCACTCTTGACTCACAACTAGGTGTTGACTTTTTTTGTCCCAATCTCCAAGTGAACCATCGACTCGCAACTAGGCCCGCCCCTTTTTTATCCCAGTTACAAGACAACCATCGACTTAAAACTGGGCTCTTGATCCTTTTCTTTACTGCAGTTGCAAGTCAACCAACGACTTGCAACTAGGCCCGCCCCTTTTTTATCCCAGTTTCAAGACAACCATCGACTCAAAACTGGGCTCTTGATCCTTTTCTTTATCGCAGTTGCAAGTCAACCAACGACTTGCAACTAGGCCTGACCCTTTTTTCAACCTAGTTACAAGTCCTCTGTTAACATGCAACTGGGCCCTCCATCCTTTTTTTGCCCGAGTTGTAAATCCACCCTTGACTTGCAATTTGGCCCGATGTTTTTTACTGAATTGCAAGTCTAACATCGACTCGCAACTGGGCCATTCATCCTTTTTTTTGCCCTAGTTGTAAGTCCACTCTTGACTTGCAATTCGGCCCAATGTTTTTTACCCAATTGCAAGTCCAACACCGACTCGCAACTGGGCTGACCCTTTTATTTGCCCGAGTTGTCCACCATTAACATGCAACTAGGCTCTTTGACCTTTTTTCCCCTAGTTTGCAACTCCATTCTTTGACTCACAACTGAGCCTAAATTTGTTTCAACGTTTTTTTTTTGCCTCATACGTGACTAAGCCCTATAATTCATTTGTTGAATGTGGAAGCTTTTTGTTTTGCGTAGGATACATAGGGAAGGAAGCATGTCATCACACCAGTACATGCATTAGCTGATCCTTCGATGAGCTTTGTATGTGCATGCATATCAAGGTACGTACTAGCACATGCACATATCCAAGGCGAGGCATAAAAGGCTTGCACGACAATCAGCGCATACAAGTACGCACTAAAAAAACTAAGAAGGTTCACCGTACACTAAAAAATGTTCATTTTGTTAAAAAAAAATGTTTATCGTATATATAAAAAGTTCATCCTACACTAAAAAAGTTCAGCTTTTACATAAGAAATGCTCTGAATGTTTGAAACATGCTCCCATTTTCAAAAACAATTCACAAATTCAAAAGGTGTTCATGTTTCCATAAAGCATTTCATTTTTTTTAAATTGTTTGGGAATTTAAAGAAATGTGTCCATTTTCAAAATTTGTTGGTGTTTTCAGAAAATGTCCAGAATTTTCAAAATTGTTCGAATTTAAAAATATTTTTAGGACATAAAAAAATCTTTGCATTTCCAAAACTTGTCGTGTTTTCAAAAAGTGTTTGGAATTATATTTTTGTTCAGAATTTTCAAAAAAATTTTTTGGAGATCTTCCTTCCATTTCCAAAAAATATTCACATTTTTTCAATAAATTGTTCAAACAAGGTTTCACGAGGCATTGAATTCTTAAATATTCAGGTTGATCTTTTGCCACCAACATTCATTAGTTCAGAAATTCAAAAAAAAAAGTAGCATTCGTTATTTCCAGTGGATATGGATGCGTTTAGGAGAGTTGTAGGTGCGCCAATTTTTGCTGTCTTTTTCCCAAAAACTGGGCTGGACAATAAAATAATAAGACAACAAAACAGCGGTTGGGTTGAAAATCAAAAAATGATGATGGCAGGCTAAAAGTTGGGCCGAACTCCCTCCAAAAAAAAAAGTTGGGCCGAACTGCAGGCTCTCCTCCTTGTGTGTCTGCAGCGATCTCCCCCTTGACGACGACGGCGGTTTCCCTGCTGCTATTTTAGATCTGGGCTTCTCCTACCTCGCTGGATCCCCAAATCAAATCGCCGCCTGCTGCTTCCTCCACCCAACCCCAACCCTAACCCTAGCCCTAGCCCTAACCCTAACCCTAACCCTAGCCCTAGCCCTAGCCCTAGCCCTAGCCCTAGCCGCCATCGATCCCTAAATCCCTTGTCGTCGTCCTTCCTTCCTCCACCCAAACCCAACCGCAATACCTAGCTAGCCGCCATGGCCCTTCCGATGATTCTGCTCAAGCGCGAGGTTGTTTTCTCCCACGACGAGGCGGTGCGGGTGCGCGGCGGCTACCCGTGGCTAGGAAGACAACAACCAGTGTGCTTCCAAGACATGGCTGATGCAGTCACCAAGTACATGGGGACCTTCAAGGCCCGCACAGTCCTCGCAGATCCGCCCAAGCTCTCCTTCCTCAACATACTGTACCCGCCGGAATCCGCCCCGCTCCCGCACCAATTGCACGGGCTGCACTCGGGCCGCCTCTCCAGCGCGGACAAGAACCTGGTCGCCCTCTACGCCGGCAGGTACCGCCCTGGCGAGCATATCATGTCGATGGGAGGCTACCTGATCTACGACGCCGCCAACAACTCCCTCTCCGTGATCCCTCGGCTCCCCCGAGACAACCACCATGTCCCCGCAGGGACCAGGTCGGCCGTCGTCATGTGCAACGGGGAGGACGGCGCCTACCTTGTTGCCGAACTCGTCAGGCTCAGGCCACACTATTACCAAACAGCGGTCTGGCTGTGGAAGTCGTCCGCCCCAGGATCAGGATCAGGATCAGGATGGGCCTTGCAGCCCGCACGCCTGCCCCTTTCACGGACCTTCTGCGCTCACCTGTGCTTCTCTTATCGCGGGTCTACCCTCTGCTGGGTGGATCTGCTCGGAGCAGTGGCGGAGCTAGCCAGACGATGGAGCCGGGGCAAAATACAAAGGGATGTGGTTCATGGGTATTTGCCCACTAAAATTCATGATTAGTTCTCCATCTCCATCTATATTCCAATGGGAGTTCCTGGGCAGAGCCCGGGCAGCTGCCCAGGGTCGCCGGGAGGTGGCTCCGCCACTGGCTCGGAGGCATGGTGGTATGTAATCTGAGCAGCCCGGAGCCGGAGCTCCGTTTCATTCAGTTGCCGCTAGATTGTCCATCCTACAATATCGATGTTCCCCGTAGCGCAGACAACCCAAAAATATATCGGCACCTCTCGCCCGAGGAGTTCCGTTCCATGGCCTGTGTTGGCGACACCATCAAGCTCGTCTCTGTCGATGGCAATGTGTTCCAAGAGCCAGGCAAAAGCTTTGATCTCACCGTCTATGCTCTGTCTGATGACCTGTCAGAGTGGACCATAGACAGGAAGTACAATGTTGGAAACATCTGGGCAAGCGAGGCCTACCATTCTACTGGCATGCCAAATCTTGCTCCCTTGTTCCCTGTCCTGAGCATCAATGAAGATGACGTCATCTACCTGGTTTTCACTCCTCTCAAGTGGGCAAGCGATGACTGCAAAAACCAGTATTTGATTCGAGTCGACATGAAGAATAACAAGGTCCAGCTCTATCCACAGAGTACAGACTCCAGAATTCATTCCCAAGTCTTGGCCAGTGAGATCAGTGCATACCAACAGCATTTACAGGATCACCCGGTACTACTATCACCACTGAGCATAATTTCATTTGCATACTCTGCTATCATTGTATTCATGTTCATTATCACTAAACATGCTTTCATGTGCATGCTATTTTAATTATGCTTAGGTTTTAATAAAATCACCAACATGCCAATGCTTGTTTACTGAATCCAGTTTGCGTTGTGCTTTCTAATAGAAATCAGGATATTTGTCCACCTACCCATGTTGAACAGTACATGTCTGATATTTGATTTGATGGTCCTTTGCAATCATGATTCTGAAATCAATTGTTACTACCTCCCTCCGTTTCTAAATATTAAGACTTTTTTGACATTTCAATAGACATATTTCAGAGCGTAGATTCACTCATTTTGCTCCGTAGGTGGTCCATATTAGAATCTCGAAAAAGGCTTATATGTAGGAACGGAGGGAGTACAAAGTTACTCTGCCCCCTCGTCGTATTATGGGCTGTTATATCTTTTCCTTTTTTGCCTCATGGACATATAGTGTTACCATTAGCTTCGCCTCTCCACTTCAAGGTTTGATGATGTGGGCATTCAGTGTTATCATACAGGGTACATGTAGTTTGCCTCTGAAGTCGGAATTTGTATGACCCAAGTCCATTCAAAGATGCACATAGCAAATGAAGCATGATTTCATACTAGAGCTGAGCACTGACAGTTGTCTGAATGAAAGATGTCAAAAGTAAAAAATGTATCCTTGACACATAGATGTTCTAATTTTTTTTTAATTGAGAGCATGTTGGGCTGATCTTAGACATTGTGTTAGTGTTGCCCAGCTAATTAATATCGCCGCTGCACACGTACTCCGCCATGCACTTTTTTCCTCCTTCAAAATTGTTTTTATGGTAATTACAACCTGACAATATGGATACATTAAAAGTATTATGTTTGACAGACATCTCTATTTGTTTTTGCAGAGAGAGATAGAAGCAACTGAGTTGGGGGCAAGCGGAAAGAGGATAAGGCTTTGAGATGTTGGCAACATATCAATGTTATTGCAGATGTTTGCAGCAAGTCCACTGGAGGCATTTAATGTTATCGCGGTCAGATGTTAAGTAGTTAAAAACTGAATGGTGGGTAGTATGTGCTGTCAGTCATGGCTTTTATGTCTACGGAGTGGCTTCTTTTGGATTTGAAACTGGCCGTGGCCGTTCCATGTCTTTATATGTATATTGCTCTGATTGTGTTGATTCTGGTTACGCGCATAATTAATTTTGCATTTCCTTGCCTCCCCCCCTAAGGAAGGGCATCTTTTCTCCTATTGTAGTGTGGCGTAGCTTTAAAGCAATCCTGTATTACTCTCTCGGTTCCTAAATATAAGTCTCTCCATGAGCTACATACGGAGCAAAATGAGTGTATCTACTCTAAAATGCATCTATATACATCCGTTAGTCCATAGTGAAATATCTATTTAGGAACGGAGGGAGTAGATAATTTCAAACTATTTGATGTCTGCTTTGCTTGACCATTTGACTAATGTTAAAAGGAGAAACAAAATACGTCTCCCATGTTATGGTTTTAAGTCTGAGCAATTTGTTCCTGCAGCCCTGTTGCGTACCTTGATCTCTGCTCCATGGTTTTTTAATTGGATTATTATTACAAAAGTACTAAGCGTCCAGTGAATTAGAATACGAACCCCTGATGGGCATGGAATTTTAAGTCCTAAATTTAACTAGCAGAGTATGTATATATGTGTATAATGTCCCATATAGTACTTCCTCCGTTCCGAATTACTTGTCGTGGAAATGGATAAATATGAAAGTATTTAGAACTAAAATATGTCTAAGTACATCCATTTCTTTGACAAGTATGTATTTTCGGTTTAGAAACTTGGTTCGCCAACATATCTGAAGATATAATTTTGATGGCATAAAACACATATTCCACTAGTGAAACTGAAGACCTAAAAGTCTGAAAATACTTGTCATAAAAATGGATAAAAAGGGATGCATCTAAAACTAAAATACGTCTAGATACATCTCATTTTATTCATTTTGATGACAAGTATTTTCGGATGGAGGGAGTATAATTTTTAGTATATATGTTGACATATCTAAATATATCAAAAAATATGTTGACCTAAAAATATCTAATATCTAAAAATATTATTCCGCCCATCAGGATGACACACAGATCATATTCCACTAGTGAAACTAAAGACCTAAAGCATCGGATACAAAACAATATCAAAAAAAATATTCATCCTGAAAACAAGCATGCACGGCATGTCCCTGAATGAGCTGAGCTATTTCCGTTGTATGCAAGCATGCTGTCGATGTTCCAGGACATGAAGTGGTAGGATTGATGTGGATAACCCTGGACAATAAGTCGTAGGATTTGATGTTCACGGATATACTTTGCTCGAGAGAGACATACGTCTACATACATCTCTTTTTGTTCATTTTGATGACAAGTATTTCCGGACGGAGGGAGTACGAGTTAACAGAAAAAACAATGAGAAAGGAAGCAAATTGATGTTGGCGCAATATTCATGTGGCTACACAATTGTTTGCACAAGACACTCCTTTCCCAAAGTTCCTTAACCATCCGCAGTGATAACGCTCCTATCATATCCCATGCTAGAAGGATCACTGTGTCTACACTACACGCCTTGCAAAATTCCTATAGCAGAACAACCAAAAGAGAGTCAAAATCATTGTTATGTCAAAGGACATGAAAAAATGGTAATCTTTTGCCTGGAATCTGCAAGCAGATATTAGATTGGAAGTACCACATATTATTTTAACAAAGAATGTACGTAATACTCACTAACCCAAGGGCCAATCTGCTATACCAACTAGAGGACAAATAGTTGTCAATCTGCTTCTTCTTTTTTTTTTTTGATCAAAAGGGGTTTCCCCCCTCTCCATTTTATTGATCAAACGGAGAACAGCATCCAAACACTTAAAAGCTCTTGGTTAGGACCTAACCCTGCTGCCTGTAGGTTATTGCTAACCCCTTCCCAGAGTTTAATGAACTTACTTTTGTGCTTGAAACCTCTGCTTTCACTTTTTTCTTTTCTTTTTCTGAAGGTGCATTTGTCTTAACCATCTGCTTTACTCATTTCTCATCCTTTTTGTACTTGTCTTAATATATATATTTTTTATATTTATTTCACTGCTGATAACTAATGTAACATTTTACTATAGAAAATTTCCTGTGGCAAATTACTAATTTTAATCTGGTGTGATTTGCCTTGTTTAATGCCGTCAATGTCTTGGAACAGTTTGTATGAAGATTCAAGGCCAGAAATTAACTACCACTAACAAACCAAAAAGAAGACCGGCCGCAACAGCAAATGGTTCAGCAGTATCCAAAGCCAGTAGCCGAATAAAGAGGGAGCGTAGCCTAGCCTATTACATCTTCCTCACGCAGGAGCAGAGGGAGCATGAGGCCAGCTAGTCCCTTCTTCGCTCCAGGTCTGCTTCTTTCTACCACGCGATGCGCAGCAGCTCGCCTCTTCGCCGGTCCAGCAGCAGGAGACAGCATCGCAAAAGCACCGACTGGTGTAACAGAGCACAAGCTCTCCCCAGGATCACTCGTATACTTGTCCGTGGCATGCCCTGAAAACAAATGTCGTTACGCATAGTCCAAATGCTCCAAATGGTAGCAACACAAGCAATGTTAATTACAGTTTTTTTATTATTAGCATTCCTAAGTTCGGACAGGGTCATCATGCACTGTGGATATTTGAAATCAAAAGATTCAGCAACGATTTTCCAAATCTCCCTCGCAACCACACATTCAAAAAATAGGTGGTTCACAGATTCATTTTCACAGCAAAAATAGGCAGGTCTTGTCATTCACAGGGCGTCTTTTGGCAAGGTTATCTCTAGTGAGAATTTTGTTATGAAAGGCTAACCAGATAAAAACCAGGTATCTATGTGGTACCAAAATCTTCCAGAAGTTCTTCCACTTTTGTGAACACTTGTCATAACCCAGAAAGGTTCTCAAAAACAGGCTAACAACCACTTGAGGCTATTTGCATGGTCAATGTCAGGATCCAAGAAGAGGACAGTGTCATCAGCATACTCTAAGCTAAGCTAATCAGGCTAATTGGAATAATATGAGGAATAATCCCCGAGATAATTTTTCCTAACAGCTTTGGCCAAAATTCTAGAGAATACATCGGCAACTAAGTTGAAAAGAATGGGGGAGATGGAATCCCCCTGTTTTAACCCTTTACCACCCACAAAATATGGGCTAAACCAGGTGTTTTTCTACTAGTGCCGAAGCACCGCCATGGTCCAATCACGCAAGATCAAGGGATGTGAACACTGAAATTCCGTTTCGGTACCCACACATCCCTCTAAAAAAGTTTACATATTTTGATGCAGATTAAAGGCGAAGATTATAGGTTACCCCTTCAATTAAAATAAATATAATGTTTTGATCTCTTATTCGGTCCATTGGGAGAACGAGGATCAACTAGAAGGGATTGTTGGTGCTATAATCCATGATCATAACGGGAAGTTTATATCGGCAACCAATGAGAGACGAGCTTCTGTTTCGATGCTTTCACCGCAAAGGCGAGAACGGTTAGATTTCGGCTAAACTTGGCTAGAATAGTCGGATGTAACAAGGTACAGCTGGAATTTGATAACGCCGAGGTGGTTTCGGGCTTGCAAGAGAGAAGATTGAGTTCAGTGACGGGACCTATCTTTGATGATAGCTACTACATGACTCAAGACTTTAAGCACGTTTTGTTCACTCATTTTAAGAGAGGGAGCAATCAAGTTGCCCATGAAATAGCGAAGTAACTGGTGGTCTCGTTTATTGTATCTAATGCGTTGGTTCTCAGAAATAACTAAATTAAATATCGTTTCTCAAAAAAAGAATTAGAATTAGTTGATTGTGAATGTTTGAGAATACCGAAGCAAAACGAGTGAAATGCGGGAAACAACCACATTTGCATCATCAATAGCAGAAAAGATGTTTTTATGGGGTTTCGTAGGGACAATCGTGTGCACACGCTGATCGCTCATTTTGGCTCTGTTAATCTCTGAACTGACAGACCAGGCCCGCTTGCAGATGCTGACGTGGCAAAAAAACAATATCAATTGCATACATATCTACTCCTAAAAAAAGATGATCGGGTCCCTCCCGCCAATTCCAGCCCCATCCGCCCCTCGTCCAGTGGTGGACGCCGGTTGCCATGCACGACCCCGCTAGACACGTCGGGGTCACTCTTGGTCACGTCCGGCTTGGTAGTATGCCTGGGCGTGTCATGCTGCATGCACGGCTCCGTCACTCATGGGCCGCGGTATTTTAATCAAGAAGGAGGGTGTGAGGCACTGAATACTAAGAAGCACACTTGTTTAACAATGATCATGCATGCATGCACGCATGTGGTTCCATTTTTGTTTTTGTTTGCCATGCCATGACACATCATGCATGTTACCAAACTTTTGCTACTACTAGTACGTAGGAAACGGTTCCCTGTGCTGTGAGTCCCTGCATAATAACTGGAATTTAAAATACTCAACCGATCGGAAGGTTGTGACCGAGCGAGAGGAGAGAGAGAGGGATGCGTGCAACACTGATTCTGTTATTGATTAGCTGGGTGTTACACAGATATATCCCTTTTCATCCATTTTGATGACAAGTATTTTCGGACGGAGGGAGTACATGCGACTCAACCAACTCACACAAAACTAGGAAACCAAAGCTACAGACTAGGTCTATACAAAGTACAGAGCACACGTTCGCTAAAGCCAACTCCAACGCACGACGCTAAACGGACGTGTGTGTAAGTCCAGATTCAGTCCATTTGGGGCAGCAAGACAGACGCCCATGTCTTGTTTGGGCCGTCTGCGGGTCGGGGCACCCAACACACGTCCCAAATTTTGTCCGTGTTAGACTAAAAAACACACCAAAAAAGCAGTTAAAATTAAAGAAGGCATTGCAAAAAACTTAAAACATAGATGACTTAATTAAAAAGTCCATTATAGTCACGGCCATGCAGAGTACTTAAGATGAAATTAACATAAAAAAAGATAATGTGGCCGCGCCGCGCGCCACAGAAGTAGTGGCCGCCGATGTAGTAGCCGTTGAAGTTGTTCCTGTCGCCGTCTTCATGCGCCACCATCCTCGCTGTCACTCGTCAGGGCGATGTAGGGTGAGGGTGTCTAGAGGTGGGGCGGCGGCCCCCAGAGTAGGTCGGGCGCGTGATGCGCAGGCTATGGCGGCGGTGACTGTCGTGGGAACGATTCCGAAAATAATAGGGGATAGGGTAAAGGAGCATGATCTATCGAGATGCAAATGGGTGACACGGTGGTTTTATCGAGTTCGGGCCTCTCACGGTGGAGATAACAACCCTACGTCTCGTGCTACGGAGAGGCTTTGTTTTATCTCGTATATATCCAGAATGTATGCGAGAGAGAGGAACGGATCCTCATGCCTGAGCTAAGTCCTGAGAGAGAGGTAGAAGAAAGAGCCTGCCCCCAGTCTAGTGGTGGAGGATGGCTTATATAGAGTGCGCCACCCCCTCAGTTCCTATGTTACAAAGTGGGGCATGAATGCCATAATGCCATCTCACTACCAAGTCTTCACTATGAGAATGGTGCTTTGACTGCTTTGCTGCCTGCTGGTCTTCGTATGCCCGAGTGAGTCGTACGGTCGAGCGGTGAACTGTTATCCGGGTGGATGGTATGCTGCTTGTCCGAGTGATAGTATGTCTGTATGAAATTTATCTGGACCCACATGTTGTGTGGACCCCATGCTTTATGATATTTCGACCCTTCATAGGCCTACCTGTTATGTGTATCTCCAACAGTGACCACGACGCCCATGCACGCTCCTCCATGGCCTCCTCCTTCACCTTCACCTGCTGCTTCACGTCCAGCGCCGGCATGTAGACGTCTCTAGAGGCTGACAACTCGAGCATCTCCTGCATGCCCTCCCATTCCTCCTCCTGGAGGCGCTTGTACTCCCGCTCGGAGCCCTCCATGGCGGCCTGCATGAGCCGCTCCTCCTCCTCGGGCGTCATGGCGGGAGGCCGCGAGGGCGGCGACGACGGGGAGGAAGAGGGCGGCGGCGTCAGGCTGCGCGCTCTGGGCAGGCTTGGTGCGCGCACACGAGGCACAGGGGTCGGGCTACGACCACGTCTCTGGGCGGACGACGAACCCGCCTCGTGGTCGTACTTGCACTTCTTGTCGGGGTGCCACTTCTAGAACCCCATGGCCGGCGGGAAGCGAGGTGGACGGCGGCTAGGGTTTGGTGTCTCCAATGATGGGGAAGTGGAAGTCCACGGCTTCGCCATAAAAAAGGACATGGTCAGAGGCCGTCTAGGTGTGGCTAACTTGCGGGCCCAATCATCCGTGCGCATTAACTATGGTCGGTGTGGGAGGTGGTTGAATGGCCGAAACATGGGTCCGAGATGGACGCCGAGACGCCGTGTGACTGTTTGTTCATTGTCCGTACCGCTCAACTATATATGTGTCTGTAAAGGGTTGTGCCGGACAAAAAAACAACTGATACAATTTGAAGACGGGGGTGCCCTATAAGCGAAGCAGGAGTAGGCGCACAAATCAACCAACGACACAAGAGCCTCAGCACTCCATCCATCCAGCTGGCCAAGAGGATGTCGGACGAGCCGAGCCGAGCCCCACATGGATGGATGAGACGACCTCGATTTTGGTCTTACCATGCATCCCGAGCCGAAACAAGACAAGGATGCCAACACTGCAACACAACACATGGGTGGGTTCTGTACGCGCGCCTACGTACTACGTAGGTTTAGATTAGACGCAGCAGTCAACCGCCCATCCCGATCGACCTGTCTCGACCCCCCTTCGCTAGCTGCTGCCCGGCCGGCCATACCGCTGCCGTGCCCGTGCTGCGGGTGGTGGTGCACCCCTCTCTCTCTCTCTCTCCATCTTGCTTGTGGATGCTGGATAGACGTACACATGAAGAGAGTGACACACGAGACGAGACGAGATGAGACTCGATCCCCGCGCTCCACAAAGACAAAGCCAAGCCGATTTTAATGAGCCTCGGACCTATCTCGGGCCGTCCCTGCACCCAGTCCATACGCCGCCCCTCTCTGCGACTGGGCCACGCCCTACCCACCCTAGGCCTGGCGCTGACGTCGTGCCTGCATGTTGGTCTTGCATGCACTCGAGTTCTCCTCACCCATCCACGCCTTGCCCTTGCCTTGTCACCCATCCCGCAGGCTAGCTACAGTCACCCATCGCCGGCCTATCCACCTACCCTACCCTACCCTACCCCGGCGTCTCGTCTCGATACCGCCGCAGCGCCGCCGTCTCGTCTCTCGTGCGTGACGTGAGGTGAGGACGTGAGGTGAGGTTTCACGCCTCAGCTTCGATCGATCGCTCTACCCACGCACCGCACCGCACCGTGTCAGCCCGCCCGTCGCGGTGTCGTTGGGCACGGCCGGCCGGGCAACCGGTCCGTCGTCTCCTTCCACGACCTCGCCTGCCTGGACCCAGGCCTACAACGACGCCATCTGTCGCACGCTGTTGCAGGCCCCGCTCCACTACTCACTTGGTTGGAGCACATCGCCGGCGTCGGTCACGCTGATTTCATCGTCTCCGTCCGCCTGCCCGACCACTGTCGGCTCACCGGAGCTCCTGCCCGCCGTCATCACCTCGTGCGCCCTCAAAACCCGATTAGAGGAGTAGAAATTTGGTTCCAGGGGTTAAAGCAACACTAGCCCCTGATCGATCTTTTTTTTTACTCCTCGCGCCGGCCACCCCACCGCTTATATTTACTCGGTCGAGGCATGTTCACTGGAAGAAAAAATCACACCGCATCCACTCCAATGCCACCCAAATCCCCTCCACCCGCACTGCAGCTATCCCCACACCCCCGCCGACACTTCCACTCGGTTTGCACAATGAGGAGTACATGTCCAAGCTCTGTCGGATGCATCTGGAGCTCGTTGCCGAGAAGCGTCGGTGGCTCAAGCTGCACAAGAAGTGGGGCGACGAGGACGAGGTCGGGCCATCTGATGGGGAGGGCGGACTGGAAGTCATCGATCTTTCGTCCATCGACCCTCACCCCGACCATGACGGTGTGAATTGGAAGATATCCTTGCCTAAAAAGGCTAATACAACTAGTTTTCTTAGGATTTTCGTTCGAATCGACTAGTTTTAAATTTGTGTTATGCAATGTAGTTTGAACCGAATTGTGTTATCTATGTTTATATCCTTTTTTACTGAACTCTATGTTTATATTCGTGCTTTCGTGTTATCCAAAGTTGTTTGAATCAAATTGGGCTAGTGATGTTTAATTTGTGTGATTTTGTAGGGAGTTAAATTCAAGAGCCCAACACCATCCACAACATTTGGGCCTAGACATCCACTTGTGGCCCTATCATCCTATGGAAAATTTGGGTCTCTTGAAGTGTGCATGTCTTCCGCAATGATTTGCGTGCTTCAAATTTAACGGCCCAAAACATTATTCGAGACATCTCCCTGTGGACCTTCAAATGTAATGCTTCCCTCTCTAGAGGTGACGACCATGTTTTTGGCTTGTAACAACTTGCCTTTTAGACACCTTGAGTAATGATTTGCATGCTTCAAATGGTAACGATTCAAAACATTATTCGGGACATCTTTTGATGGACCTTTAGATGTAATGCTCCCTCGCTAAAGGCGGCGGCCATGTCTTTGGCTTGTAACAACTTGCCTTTTAGGCACTTTGAGTAATGATTCAGGTGGCGGCCCTCTCCCCTCGTAGCGGCGGAGCCACCATTGTATCGTTGGGTGCAGTTGAAGCCAACGAAACTTGGTAGCTACGTATGTACCGGCAGGAACTTTGTACGCCTGAACCCAGTAAAAAGATTAGACTGGCCCCATCAATCTCGTGAAACTGCCTCGGTGGATCTTCTTCTACCGATGTCCACCGGCCAGGACGTTGGCCCCCTCTCCCTCCAGCAGCATGAGGGAGGGGGGACCCCGTTTCTCCACTCTGTAATTAGGGTTTGGAATTGTAGGTCGTGGTGCGTCGTTGGGGTGGTGGGAGTGGCGCCAGGGCGAATAAATCTGCCTCAACTCCACTCCCACATTGGCGGTGCTCATCATGGCAGCGTCTCGGAGTTGATGGCATCGTGTGTTTGCCGATCCTTCAGATCGGCGACGTTAGGGTTCATGGATGGTGTCAGCGAGGCGGCGGCGGTGACTCCATCAGGTGTGTCTCTCCTTCTGCTCTGTCCCCGTTGCTACGGCGTTATCTCCGACGTCATGGTGGAGCAGGGAGGCTTTGTCGTCCAGGAGTACGCGGAGATGGTTGTCTACGCAAGTGACAGCTGGAAGATGGTGCATCTTGTGCTGGGTTTGTGGTTGAAGGCTGACAGTTCCGGTTTCCTCCTCCGGCGTCATAGTCGCGTGGGGGTGTCAGTTCTGGAGTTCGATGGCGTGTCCGGGGACATGTTTGCCCTGGTCTGATTCTTTCAACGGCAATGGTATTGCTTCAAGCAAACTACTTTGGAGGTCCGTAAAGCTGCTGATCAGCGATGGAGCCGCGTTGAGCTCGTGTGAAGAGGTGATTTGTCTTCTTAGTGGAGAGGGATAGGCGCTGGTTTTTTTGCATAGGATTATCCTATCTTTTCAGTCCTGTAACGTTGATGTTTACGTGGCTTGTAACTGAATCTTTATTTTATTAGTGAGACACGTATTATCATGCAAAAAAAAACTGCCTCAGCGGATAGGCTAAAACGGCCCAAAGGCCCATAAGTAAATTGCCTCGGTGCCCACAGCTACCCATGTCTCTCAATACTCAGTAGTTTTTTTTGAGACAATCTCGCGAAGCTTTATTTAGACCAAAACAATGTTCATAGGTACAAAAGAGAGATCACCGGGGTGCCCTAACCAAACATGGCGGCCCACCCCTAATTTTGAACAATGCTTCGCTAGATTGTGAGCCTCGAAATTCGAGCTCCTAAACTCATGCACAAAGCTACATCTACTTAAGGAAAAGCTCTGATCTGTTATTTCATGTAGAATAGCCCCGTGTCTTACCGGGTTCCTTTGCTTAATATCCTCTACCACTGTTCTGCAATCCGAAGCTACATGTGCACTCTGTATGTTGAGATCTGCAGCAAGTGCCAAAGCTTCCCGAATAGCAAGAGCCTCAACAGACGGAGGATCAATAACTCCTTTCACCACCAAAGCTGATGCTCCTTGAAACAAACCATCCTGGTCAGGGCATATGGCTACTGCTATCCCACGAGTCTGGCTCGAAGGTACTGCAACATCGACATTGAACTTGAACATTCCGTCAGGAGGTTTTAGCCACTGGTTCGGTCTGCTTTGACGCCTCTCTGAAGGTTTGCTTCCTTTCTCCTCAAGTGTGTGTCAAGATCCCTCAGATATGATTTAATAAACTGATGTGTGGAGTCTGGACAAAGATACCTTCATATATTGCCTTACGTCTCGCCTTCCATACCGACCAGAGAGTTACAACTAGAAGCACAAATTCCCTCTGTGGCAATTGATCGTGCATTGCAAATAGCCAATTCCGAGCATTCGTATCGGTATATCTGGAGAATTTGGCCACTCCAAGAGCTACCTAGGTGCATTTGGCATTTTGTCAAACACCCTATGTGGATGACCAGTTTTGGCATGATTTCAAGTTTACATTGTGAGCTTGAGCTCCTGACCGACCCAGCATGTCCTAAGGTTTTGCCCTAGCCCATAACCCCTTTCTGCTAACTCCCTTGTGGTTTGGAACACTCTAGGCTGCCTTGGCATTTCGTCGAGCACACCCCGGGCGTGCTCTGGGCGCGCCCAGAGCGTGCGTTTGGCACCCGCATGCACCCGAGCCTCCGCGTTACACCCCGCACTCAAAACCCGGCCCCAGCCAGCTCGCTGTGTCCCCTTGCACCGCCACGCCACCCCGACCACCTCTGGCACCCCACAGCGCCACCGCCAGGATGGCCGTGGCGGCTAGCTACCGGCCGCTAGCAGGCCCGACCGTGGTCGGCGCCGCCAAAGCCACCACGGCTCGCCACCTGCCCCCTGGAGCAGTGCGAGCTCATCCGCAGCCTCGTCCGCTAGTGCTCGTCGCCGCCACGTCGCCCAAGCTACAGGGAGGCGGTTCGCAGTCGTCCTTATCGCCGGCCGCCCCAGAACCGACCTCCACCGCGTATATAAGGACCCCGGAGCTCAACCGAGTCCTCGAGCAACCTCATTTGATCCTCCTAGTGTTGCCTTGGCCAGCAGTCGAGCAAGGGAAGGCCTTCTTCCCGAGTCCGCCGTTCGGTTGTCGCCAAGCCCTGGCCGATTCCATCGCCACCAGTGCCTCTCCCTCTCCACTCTCTCCACCAAGAACTCTCCTTCCTCTCATGAGCACAACCCCTCGCTCAATTTTGGCCGGAGACCACCGCAGCCCCAAACTCACTATCCACCCGAATGCCCCCTCCGCCGCGGAGCTCGCCGCCGGCGACTCCCTCCACCCCTGGCTACCTTACGACCACCGGGAGGACCGCCTAGGAGTGGCTGATCCATCCCTGCACTCGGATGCCCTCGAGGAGCCGCCTAACGTCGGCGAGGATCGCCGGAGTTCCCGCCTCCGTTCGGCCAGAGGAAAGAGAGGGAAGGAGACTGGTCAAACCTGACCAATGGGACCCCTCTTGGCCCACTGGCAGTGACTCAGGCGAAATCCATGCTGGATAAATGGAAGCGCATTTTCAAAATGCGCCTTCGACGTGTACGTATAATCGAAACGTTTTTCCGTTTTTCTGTTTTATTTTAAAATCAGATTTTGACCAGAACTTTGACTGTCGATAACTTTTTAAATACAACTCCAAATGAATTGATTCTTTTTGCTACTTCTCTGAAATATTGTCTAGTTTATTTTAATATTTATTTGAATTTTTTTTAAAACAACTCTTTGTGCTGTTTTTATTTTATGTGTTAATTCAAACATATTATTTTAAATAGGATTTTTGAAGATTTCATGATGATTTGGATGCACCCTCCTTCCCATGACCTGAAGGCAAGCATTCTGAACCCTGGTGAATTTTTGTGTGTGTTGCATAGCACCGTGGCAACACCACCCCGACACATACATGCGTCATTTTATGTGAGGATGTGATCCTATTCATGGGTGCATATTAATAAGTTTATGCTAATGAAGTTGACATGATTTGTGATGGAAATCACCGTCATACGTCTTTCATGCATACCAGAAGGAAAGACGGGAAGGCCTCTGTCTTGGGTAGACGCGGGCTTGCCCCTAGTCCTCCGTCGAGATGGTCGTGTCCGGTATGACATGAGGGGTTGTCGCGTGATGTTTCCATCTGTTGTTTGAGATATATGCATTGTTATGCTAATCATGCAGGAAATATTACCACCTCCTGAGTCGACCGTAGATCGAGTCTTGTGCCAGTAACTCCCATACTTGCTTCGTACTACCACTCGTCCCTACGCCAAGTAGGGTACGGTTCAGTAAGTTGTCAACCCTTTCCTAGCACACACCGTACGGAGAGGCCGTGGTGGAAGATACTGGAGGCATCCGGTAGTCATGCCACCGGGTCCGGGAGCATGGGTGTTTCGGTTGTAGCCGAAAGGGGGTAGCTCCCCAGTTTGCGCGCGGTATAAATTTGGTGATCCCATGTTACGTCGAGGTTGTGGCCCCCCCACTTAGAGTTTTGCTTAACAGGTGTCGTGGGTGGTTCCAGACACATGTGAGTTAAGCTGGTGTGTGCAAGTTAGGTGTGTTTTCAACAAAAATACCGTAGACGGAATTAGTCCCGATGGACTAAAGAAATCCGTTACTCGTGGGTAAAGAGTACACCCTCTGCAGAGATTAAACCTATTCAAATAGCCATGTCCATGGTTAAGGATTACAGTTTGGGATGCGTCTAGTGTCGGTCTTCGGAGGTGAAACTGTTAAACCTGGAAGCACGATTATGACTTGTGACGAATTATGATTATTATTTTGATGTGGACTAGCCCGTGATATTTTTCTGGTATTATCGAATATCCCTGGGATGGTTCTACCTCCTGGATATTCACCGCATTTATTTAAAAGCCCTTTATGTGGTGTCGCTCAGACGCCCGACTGTGGCATTTCTTTTATAGCCCTTTATGCGGTGTCGCTCAGACGCCCGACTGTGGCATTTCTTTTAAAGCCCTTTATGCGGTGTCGCTCAGACTCCCGACTGTGGCATTTCTTTAAAGCCCTGTATGTGGTGTCGCTCAGACGCCCGACGGTGGCATTTTTTAAAAGCCTTTTATGTGGCATTGTTTCAGACGCCCGATCGGTGCCTTTTATTATTTTTATTATGATATTGCATTTCCATAAATAACTTGCTTACATGCATCAGAGATTTATTTACCTTTTGTGACTGACATCATGAGCATATTATATTTTCAGCACTTCATTGATAAATCATGCCTGTGTTCATTATGTTTGCGAGTACATTCAAAGTACTCACTGGCTTTCCCCTGGCTATTGTCTTGGCCAGATTTCATGCTTGGAGAGGAGCATTGCGGTGACTGTCCCAGAACCTAGGCAACGGTGATCCCAGCCACGCGAAGATAGGAGTTATCCTGGTGAGCTGTTCCTGTGGGAAATGGAGTCCCATAGTCGAGGACATTTCATAACCCGCTTCCGCCATCAACCTTTAGAAACCATTTGTTGTACTCACAGGCCAGAATGGTCTTGTACTACATATTTTGTATTTGCTTGGAATTTCTGTATCAAGTTGGTGCCTCATTAGCTAACAGTTATCCTGGGGTTGATGAGCACAAAGACCATTTTTTCCTGGGATTAGCACCCAGAGAATTCGGTCGCCACACTATCCTATGATGGTATGATTGTAAATGTGATGGCCTTCTAAGGACCAACCTCTCCGGTTTATATAGACACCGGAGAGGGCTAGGGTTTACATGGAGTCGGTTACAAGGAAGGAAACACAATATCCGGATCGCCAAGCTTGCCTTCCACGCCAGGGAGAGTCCCATCCGGACACGAGCTGAAGTCTTGAGTCTTGTATCTTCACGCTTCAATAGTCCGGACAATGTGTATAGTTCGGTTGTCCGGATACACCCTAATCTAGGACACTCTCAGTAGCCCCTGAACCAGGCTTCAATGACGATGAGTTCGGCGCGCAGTCTTGTCTTCGGCATTGCAAGGCGGGTTCCATCTCCGAATACTCCAAAGTACCTGTTACGACGAATAGTGTCCGGCATCCCATCAATGTTGTACTCCTCGGCTTCAGTGTCTCAATAATGACCATCTCCACGTGTCGAGCGAATGCGAAGAGTCGAGGCATTTTTGCATTTACCACCCTCAATCCTCCGGGCTGACCGTCTATTTGAAGGGACGGGGATTCTCAGATCCATACCTCACTCTCCCTCCCTGAGCTAGCATCCAACAGAGCGCTCCGCGAAAAACCATTCCAACATGGCCGGCCATCGCAACTCTTCTGCTCGCCCTCCTCGTTCCAAGTCGCGGGATTGGGGAGAGTGTTCAGTTCCTCATAGTCGTTTGATAGAGTTACAAACCCAAGGGTTTCTCCCACCGGCGTTCATGGTCCCTGTCCGAGCCGGAATAGCCACTTATGACAGAGGGGATCAAGCGGAGGGATCTCCAAATCCATCTACAGAGGAGCGTATATGCCTCATCCCGCATCTGCTAAGGGGCGTCGGGTTTCCCATCCACCCATTCCTTCATGGGCTCTTGGAGTTCTACGGCCTCCAGTTGCACAACCTTACCCCCGCCTCCATTCTGCATATAGCGGGGTACGTCGCCCTTTGCGAGCTGTTTTTAGGCTGCGAACCTCACTTCGGATTATGGAGGAAGATGTTCTGCCTTGTCCCCCGCACCCAGGGAGAATCCCTATGTCAAGTGGGCGGGGCCGAAGTATGGCACATTGCAGAGACTGGATACCTGTCCGGCACTCCTAAGAAGGCACCAGAGAACTGGCCTTCAGAGTGGTTTTACATTGATGACGTTCCCCTTCCGGATCCAGTCCGGACAGGTCTCCCCAAGTTCAGTAACGCCCCGCCGAGGGCACGCCTAAGCTGGCGCCCTCGGGGCCCTCAAGAAGAGGACACAAGGGAAATACACTTCCTGATGAGCAGGATAAAGTTACTGGCCAAATCTGGATTGACGATAGTCGAGGTCATGGCAATATGCATAATGCGGGGAGTGCAACTGCTTCAATATCGGGGGAAGCCCATGTGGCACTTCAACGGGGAAGACGACGCCACCCGCTACGGCCGTAAGGGTCCGGACTCCGCCACTGCTTTGGCAAGGATATGGTCCGATTTATACAAAGGGGAAGAGGAGGAATTCCTTCGCATTAAACCGTGGGACGGATTCTCCATGTACAACCCCCCAGAGTGGGTAAGTCGTCACTCCTTTCCCCGTTTTACTTACTTTAGCGTTCTTCTGCTAAGATTATCTGCATCGATGTTTCCGAGCAGGAACTGGAGGGCCGTAGAAGGAATCTTCAGCCGCTCCCCGCAGCCAGAGGACCCCGGAAGGGCCCTAAATCCAGGACTCAAAGAAGATCCGAATATTACCGTGGATCTTGTCAACGGGGTATTTCATCAAGCGAGCTGGGGGGTGCCTCAGTGGCCATTACGGTCGACTATCCCGGACTGCTCCTCGTGTCGTGTGTATGCCTAACTAAAAAACCCTATCCTCCGAAGAGGACTCCCCTCAGGTATTATGATTTACCCTTGAGGCGTCGTGCTGTTTGCAGAGACGACGGTCGGAGCACGGGGCCGAGCCCCTAGGGACTCGTCGACCACGGCTGTCCGGATTGGACAGGCTCAAGAGAAAGGCGGTGAGGGTCGACACAGCGCTGCAGAGGTAAAGTAATAACCTGTCCTGCGATTATAGTATTTGAAATATGACAGCGTCCTTTGTGTCTGGCAGGAAGAGGAGCAGCCGGACTATATCCGGGGATCCCGTGAATCACGCCTCCTCCAGCCGGGTTCCAGAACCGGCTTCGAGGGCGGAGGCGGACACGGGGCAAGTACCGCATAGTTCTCCGACAGAGGATGTGGATACGTTTTCGGCCACGAACTCCGAAGTGGAGAGCGCCATGAATCACCGGCGCCGGAGGGCCGTGCTTCGGAACAACATCTTTTCCGAAGAGGCTTTTAATGCCTTCAATTCGGCAGACGCATACGTCCGAGCTGCTCAAGGCGGGCTTGCCCAAGCGACGAACCAGTATACCAAAGATATACGGGTAAGAAATTTTGATAAGTATGTATAGCAATAGCCCCTGAGACTTGAAATAGTTGGAACAACTGTTTGAAGGATCAATTTATGCGCAGGTTCTTGTAGATAAGAATGAACAATTGGCTCGGGAGCTTTAGGAATATAAGGCCCAGCTGAGGGACGTGGTTGCCAAGTTAGAGGGATCCCAAAAGGCCTCCGCTGGTAACATTTATCTCAATTGTACTAAGATGCACCAGTTAGTAAATGGCTGATATGACAAATCTAACAGAAAATTCTGCAGACAATCCCGGGGTGAATCCGGAGGGCAGAAGAGATGACGACTCGCATCTCAAAGGGCAGCTAAAGGCTTGCAAGCGCATTCTCACGCAAGTTCGGCAGGAGAAGAACAATCTTCAAGATGCCAATGTCCGGCTGGACGTGGAGTTAAAAGACGTCCGCGCCCAGCTGGCGGACTCCGTAAAGGAGAAAAAAGGCTTCGACGCGGCATTTATGGTGAGTGCCTAGACGAACTGTATGATAGTTCGGCGAGGAAGTGTATTGAAATAATTTTTGCCTGTAGGAATGTTAATGGGTCGCCCCGAGGAGGAGATGCCCTCATCTACAGGTGATGTACTACAAGAACTTTCACAGTTGCACGAGCGAACTCGGCAGGTGATGCACGGCGTTTCTCAGGCCTTGTGGCCATCAAGCCTCCTGCCGAATGGCATGGGGGAGCTTGTGGACCTGCTTCAAGGAGCCCGGCGGCGCTTCGGACTGTGGAAGATATCAGCGTGCCGGCAAGGTGCAAGAGAAGCCTGGGCAATGGTGAAGACGCACTACACCAAGCTGGACCCGTACCATATGGCCGAAGTAGGACCGGCGGGGCCCGATGGGCAAGAAATTCCCGTTAGTCTGGTATATGACCAGGTAGCGTTAGCCGCTAAGTATTCTCAAAAGGATTGTAAGCTAGATAGCCTGTTGGATGGTATAGAGGAAGAATATAGTCAGTCCAAGTGACTGTGTAATTTAATGGGCATAAGTAGCCCCTAGCCGGATTAAAATCATTTGCCATGGCGGACCTTTTCGCTTCAGCCCCCGGATCCTACAGTCCGGGGTGTGTCCGAATACCTGCTCAGTTATACAAACCGGGGTATGCGTGGAGACCAGGCGTAGGGGTCATAAGTGCTTGAACAGACAAGTACCCAACTAGTTATGTTATATTACATGGATAGTAAGAAACATCTTCCAGGGAGAATAGTTCCGTTAGGGGTTCCTTTCCCTGGGTATGCATGCGGCAATGCACATGTCCGGACTGCGAATGATGGTGCATGATACTAGATTTCTGGGGATTTACGTTCTAATAAATGAATACATCTTTTGCTCACCGATCGAATATTCTCTTAAGGAAACTAGCTTTCGGCTTCACCCAGTCTGAGGTACACATCCGACTGAACCGGCAATAACAATCACAGAGGTGCTCCCCTTATGCCCTATCCGAATTAACGGGAACGTAGGGCATAAACACAAGAGCCAGGAAACCCAGCTTGGCCACATCTTAAGTCATATCGATGCATATAATGGTGAAGAAAAGGCACATATGGAAAAGAAACTCATATGTGATGGGCAAAAAGCCATTTGAGTAATTAGTTTTATCTTTTGTATGGGAAGCCCCCAGGTCTTGCTTACACACATAGTGCGGCCGGAGTAATCCGGGAGTCCGCACTGTATTAAGTACTTTGTGTGAAGAGAAAAAAGGCCGAGAAAGGAAAAGTGGGGTGGAGCATAAGTAAAAGGGAGGGAGTAAGGAGACGAACACTGGGTTCGGCGTTAGGCGTAGAATCTCCGGAGTCTGGCTGCATTCCATGGGTTCGGCTCGAGTCTGTTATCAGATGCATTACGTAAGCGGTACGCTCCTCCGGTGAGAACTTTGTCAGTGACGAAGGGACCTTCCCACTTGGGTTTGAGTTTGTCCTTCTTCTTCTCCGGTAGGCGTAGAACGAGCTCGCCAATATTGTAAGTTTTGGCCCGCACTTCTCTGCTTTGATATTGTCGAGCCTACTGCTGATAGAATGTGGAACGGGCCTTTGCGACATCGCGCTCCTCCTCCAGAGCATCCAAGTTATCCTGCCGATCTAACTCGGCTTCCTTCTCTTCGTACATGCGTACGCGTGGCGAATCATGTATTATGTCGCAGGGTAGTACTGCTTCCGCACCGTACACCATTAAAAATGGTGTATATCCGGTGGTGCGATTCGGTGTGGTCCGCAACCCCCAGAGCACGGAGTCGAGCTCCTCCACCCAGTGCGTATCCGATTCTATCAAAGATCGCACTAGTCTTGGTTTGATGCTGCTCATGATGAGACGTTTTCCCGTTCGACCTGGCCGTTTGTTTGGGGATGGTAGACGGAAGCGTAGTCGAGCTTAATGCCCATTTTGCCGCACCAAGTTTTCATTTTATCGGCTGTGAAATTTGAGCCATTATCAGTGATGATGTTGTTGGGGACACCGTATCGGTGTACGACCCTGGATATGAAGTCTATTACTGGTCCAGCTTCGGCCGTTTTGACTGGTTTGGCTTCTATCCATTTGGTGAACTTGTCCACCATGACCAATAAGTATTTTTTTTCTTATGGCTTCCCCCTTTAAGAGGTCCGACCATATCCAGCCCCCAGACCGCGAAGGGCCAGATTATGGGGATTGTTTGGAGAGCGGTAGGGGGCATATGACTCTGATTGGCGAAGAGCTGGCAACCGACGTAATGTTAGACAAGGTCCTGTGTGTCTGCTCGGGCCGTCGGCCAATAGAAGCCTGTACGGAAGGCCTTGCTGACTAGCGCTCGAGCTGCGGCATGGTGTCCGCCCAGTCCGGCATGGATTTCAGCCAAGAGTTGCCGCCCTTCCTCTTCGGAGATGCACCTTTGGAGCACTCTGGTCACGCTTTTCCTATAGTGTTCCCCTTCATGGACTTTGTAAGCTTTAGAACGCCGGACGATCTAGCGTCCTTCATTTTGGTCTTCGCGGAGCTCCTGCCTATTTAGGTAGGCCAAGAAAGGCTCAGTCCACGGGGCGATTACGGCCATGATTTCGTGGGCCGAAGGTGTTATTTCGGTGGCAGATCCTCCGATTGTGTCTGATGGTTCGGAATCTGGGGGTGTGTTTGGATCCGTGCTAGTATTGCCGGACTCCCCTTCCCATACCACGGATGGCTTGAACAACCTTTCCAGGAATATGTTAGGTGTGACAGGGTCGCGTTTAGCGCCGATGCGGGCGAGGACGTCCGCCGCTTGATTGTTTTCTCGAGCCAGATGGTGGAATTCGAGCCCCTCGAACCGAGCTGACATTTTGAGGATGGCATTACGGTAGGCCGCCATTTTCGGATCCTTGGCATCAAAGTCTCTGTTTATTTGTGATCTTGCGAGATTTGAATCCCCGCGCACTTCCAGGCGTTGGATGCCCATAGAGACTGCCATCTGAAGACCATGCAACAGAGCCTCATATTCGGCTGCATTGTTGGAGTCTGTGTATAATATTTGGAGGACGTACTGGACCGTGTCTCCGGTGGGAGACGTCAGGACTACACCTGCTCCCAATCAGGCCAGCATTTTAGAGCCGTCGAAGTGCATGATCCAGTTGGAGTACGCGTCGTACTCTTTAGGGAGTTCGGCTTCTGTCCATTCGGCGACAAAGTCAGACAGTACTTGCGACTTGATGGCCCGCCGTGGTTTGTATATTATGTCGAACGGAAGGAGCTCAATAGCCCCTTTTAGCAATCCGGCCCGTAGCGTCGCGGCTATTTATTATGTCATTGAGTGGTACTTCGGAGGCTACTGTAATCGAACACTCTTGAAAGTAGTGTCGCAGCTTCCGGGATGCCATGAAGACCGCATATGCTATTTTTTGATAGTGTGGGTATCGGGACTTGCATGGGGTGAGGACCGTGGATACGTAATAAACCGGCTTTTCAAGCGGGAATTTGTATCCGTCACCCTCTCGTTCGACGACGAGCACCGCGCTTACAACTTGATGTGTTGCAGCTATGTACAGCAGCATAGGTTCACCGATATGTGGTGCTGTTAGGACTGGATTATTGGCCAATAAGGTCTTTATTTCATAGAGTTCGGCCGCGGCTGCATCCGTCCACACGAAGTGTTCGGTGCGCAGGAGAAGGCGGTAAAGGGGTAATGCCTTTTCTCCTAACCTGGAGATAAAGCGGCTCAAAGCAGCCACACATCTAGGTAGTTTCTGGATGTGTTTGAGGTCTGTTGGTATAGCCAACTGCGACAAAGCTCGGATTTTTGTCGGATTAGCTTCAATTCCTCTATTGGAAACAATGAAGCCCAACAGTTTTCCAGAGGGAACGCCGAAAACGCATTTTTCTGGATTTAGCTTGATGTCGTATGTTCGGAGGTTGTCGAACGTAAGCCTCAAGTCATCTATTAGGGTTTCGACGTGCCTTGTTTTTATGACTACATCGTCCACGTATGCTTCCACTATTTTGACGATTTGCTTTTCCAGGCATGTTTGAATCATGCGTTGATAGGTTCCGCCGGCATTCTTAAGCCCGCAAGGCATAGTGTTGAAGTAGAAAGGGCCATATGGCGTTATGAAAGCTGTTGCAGCTTAGTCGGACTCTGCCATCTTTATTTGATTGTATCCAGAGTAAGCGTCGAGGAAACACAGCGAGTTATGTCCTGCTGTGGCGTCGATGATTTGATCGATGCGAGGGAGGGGAAAGGGATCCTTGGGGCAAGCCTTGTTGAGGTCTTTGAAGTCGACGCACAGGCGCCAGGATTTGTCTTTCTTTGGTACCATTACCAAGTTCGCCAGCCAATCCAGATGCTTGATATCTCTGATGAATCCGGCCTCAAATAGCTTGGCTAGCTCTTCCCCCATGGCTTGCCATTTGGGCTCTGAAAATCGCCTTAGGGTCTATTTAACAGGTTTGTATCCCTTTAGTATGTTGAGGCTATGTTCGGCCAATCCGCGCGGGATGCCCGACATGTCCGATGGGTGCCAAGCGAAAATGTCCCAATTCAAGCGTAAGAAGTCTCGCAGTGCGGCATCGATAGCGGGGCTCAAGTGTGTCCTGATGGAAGCTGTCTTCATGGGATCCGTTGGATGGACTTGGAATTTGACTATCTCATCTGCGGGTTTAAATGAGGTGGACTTGGGTCGCTTGTCGAGTATCACGTCGTCCCTATCCATGGTGGCGTACACCAATCAGTGAGGAAGCTAATGATATTGATCATGAAACTTCAGATCAAGTTACTACCGAACCTCATAGGTCAACCAGAGTAAGATCCGCACCAGAGTGGTACAGTAATCCTATTCTAGAAGTCATGTTACTTGACCATGGCAAACCTACGAACTATGAGGAAGCGATGATGAGCCCAGATTCCACAAAATGGCTTGAGGCCATGAAATCTGAGATGGGATCCATGTATGAGAACAAAGTATGGACTTTGGTTGACTTGCCCGATGATCGGCAAGCCATCGAGAATAAATGGATCTTCAAGAAGAAGACTGACGCTGATGGTAATGTAACTGTCCACAAAGCTCGACTTGTTGCGAAAGGTTTTCGACAAGTTCAAGGAGTTGACTACGATGAGACTTTCTCACCCGTAGCGATGCTTAAGTCTGTCCGAATCATGTTAGCAATTGCCGCATTTTATGATTATGAAATATGGCAAATGGATGTCAAAACTGCATTCCTGAATAGATTTCTGGAAGAAGAGTTGTATATGATGCAACCAGAAGGTTTTGTTGATCCAAAAGGTGCTAACAAAGTGTGCAAGCTCCAGCGATCCATTTATGGACTGGTGCAAGCCTCTCGGAGTTGGAATAAATGCTTTGATAGTGTGATCAAAGCATATGGTTTTATACAGACTTTTGGAGAAGCCTGTATTTACAAGAAAGTGAGTGGGAGCTCTGTAGCATTTCTGATAAGTATATGCGAGTGACATAGTGTTGATCAGAAATGATGTAAAAAATTTCTGGAAAGCATAAAGGAGTGTTTTAAAGGACATTTTCAAAGAAATACCTCGGTGAAGCTGCTTACACATTGAGCATCAAGATCTATAGAGATAGATCAAGACGCTTGATAAGATTTTTCAATGAGTACATACCTTGATAAGATTTTGAAGTAGTTCAAAAATGGAACAGTCAAAGAAGGAGTTCTTGCCTGTGTTGCAAGGTGTGAAGTTGAGCAAGACTCAAAAACTCGACCATGGCAGAAAATAGAAAGAGAATGAAAAGTCATTCCCTATGCCTCAGTCATAGGTTCTATAAAGTATGCTATGCTATGTACCAGAACTATTGTATACCTTGCTCTGAGTTTGGCAAGGGAGTACAATTTTGATCTAGGAGTAGATCACTGGACAACGGTCAAGAATATTCTTAGTAAGGACTAAGGAAATGTTGCTCGATTATGGAGGTGATAAAAGAGTTCGTTGTAAAGAGTTACATCTGTGCAAGCTTTTACACCGATCCAGATGTCTCAAAGTCTCAATCTGCATACGTATTTAAAGTGGGAGCAATTAGCTAGAGTAGCTCTGTGCAAGAGCATTGTAGACATAGAATATTTTCAAAATACATACGGCTCAATGAATGGCTGCAGACCGTTGACTAAACTTCTCTCACGAGCAAAACATGATCATACCTTAGTACTCTTTGGGTGTTAATCACATAGCAATGTGAACTAGATTATTGACTCTAGTAAACCCTTTGGGTGTTGATCACATGACGATGTGAACTATGGATGTTAATCACATACGGATGTGAATATTGATGTTAAATCACATGATGATGTGAACTAGATTATTGACTCTAGTGCAAGTGGGAGACTGAAGGAAATATGCCCTAGAGGCAATAATAAAGTTATTATTTATTTCCTTATTTCATGATAAATGTTTATTATTCATGCTAGAATTGTATTAACCGGAAACATGATACATGTGTGAATACATAGACAAACATAATGTCACTAGTATGCCTCTACTTGACTAGCTTGTTGAATCAAAGATGGTTGTGTTTCCTAGCCATGGACATGAGTTGTCATTTGATTAACGGGATCACATCATTACGAGAATGATGTGATTGACTTGACCCATTCCGTTAGCTTAGCACTTGATCGTTTAGTATGTTGCTATTGCTTTCTTCATGACTTATACATGTTCCTACAACTATGAGATTATGCAACTCCGTTTACCAGAGGAACACTTTGTGTGCTACCACACGCCACAACGTGAATCGGGTGATTATAAAGGAGCTCTCTGGTGTCTCCAAAGGTACATGTTGAGTTGGCGATTTCGAGATTAGGTTTTGTCACTCCGATTGCCGGAGAGGTATCTCCGGCCCTCTCGGTAATGCACATCACTATAAGCCTTGCAAGCAATGTAGCTAATGAGTTAGTTACGGAATGAGGCATTACATAACGAGTAAAGAGACTTGCCGGTAACGAGATTGAACTAGGTATTGAGATACCGACGATCGAATCCCGGGCAAGTAACATACCAATGACAAAGGGAACAACGTATGTTGTTATGCGGTTTGACCGATAAAGATCTTTGTAGAATATGCAGGAGCCAATATGAGCATCCAGGTTCCGCTATTGGTTATTGACCGGAAATGTGTCTCGGTCATGTCTACATAGTTCTCGAACCCGTAGGGTCCGCACGCTTAACGTTTCAATGACGGTTATATTATGAGTTTATGAGTTTTGATGTACCGAAGGTTGTTCGGAGTCCCGGATGTGATCACAGACATGGCGAGGAGTTTCGAAATGGTCGAGACATGAAGATTGATATATTGGAAGCCTATATTTGGATATCAGAAGTGTTCCGGGTGAAATCGAGATTTTACACGAGTACCGAGGGGTTACCGGAACCCCCGGGGGCTTAATGGGCCATAGTGGGCCTTAGTGTAGAAGAGGAGAGGCGGCCAGGGCTGGGCCGCGTGCTCCCCCCTAGTCTGAATAGGACAAGGAGAAGAGTTGTATATGATGCAACCAGAAGGTTTTGTCGATCCAAAGGGTGCTAACAAAGTGTGCAAGCTCCAGCGATCCATTTATGGACTGGTGCAAGCCTCTCGGAATTGGAATAAACACTTTGATAGTGTGATCAAAGCATATGGTTTTATACAAACTTTTGGAGAGGCCTGTATTTACAAGAAAGTGAGTGGGAGCTCTATAGCATTTCTAATATTATATGTCGATGACATATTGTTGATTGGAAATGATATAGAATTTCTGGATAGCATAAAGGGATATTGAATATGAGTTTTTTCAAAGAAAACCTCGGTAAAGCTGCTTATATATTGAGCATCAAGATCTATAGAGATAGATCAAGACGCTTGATAAGATTTTTCAATGAATACATACCTTGACAAGTTTTTGAAAGATTTCAAAATGGATCAGTCAAAGAAGGAGTTCTTGTCTGTATTACAAGGTGTAATATTGAGTAAGACTCAAAACCCGACCACGGCAGAAGATAGAAAGAGAATGAAAGTCATTCCCTATGCTTCAGTCATAGGTTCTATAAAGTATGCCATGCTATGTACCAAACCAGTTGTGTGCCGTGCTATGAGTTTGGCAAGGGGGTACGGTAGTGATCCAGGAGTGGATCACTGTATAGTGGTCAAAATTATCCTTAGTTACCTAAGAAGACTAAGGAAATATTTCTCGGTTATGGAGATGATAAAAATAGTTCGTCGTAAAAGCTTACGTCGATGCAAGCTTTTACATCAATCCAGATGACTCTAAGTCTCAATCTGGATACATATTAAAAGTGGGGGCAATTAGCTAGAGTAGCTCATGTAGAGCATTGTAGACATACGAATTTGCATACATACGTATCTAAATGTGACCGACTCATTGACTAAACTTCTCTCACAAGCAAAACATGATCACACCTTAGTAATCTTTAGGTGTTAATCACATAGCAATGTGAACTAGATTATTGACTCTAGCAAACCCTTTGAGTGTTGGTCACATGATGATGTGAACTATGGGTGTAGTCACATAACGATGTGAACTATTGGTGTTAAATCACATGGCGATGCGAACTAGATTATTGACTAGTGCAAGTGGGAGACTGAAGGAAATATGCCCTAGAGGCAATAATAAAGTTATTATTTATTTCCTTATTTCATGATAAATATTTATTATTCATGCTAGAATTGTATTAACCGGAAACTTAGTACATGTGTGAATACATAGACAAAACATAGTGTCCCTAGTATGCCTCTACTTGACTAGCTCGTTGATCAAAGATGGTCATGTTTCCTAACCATAGACATGTGTTGTCATTTGATGAACGAGATCACATCATTAGGAGAATGATGTGATGGACAAGACCCATCCATTACCTTAGCATTATGATCGTGTTAGTTTCATTGCTACTGCTTTCTTCATGTCTTATACAAGTTCCTCAGACTATGAGATTATGAAACTCCCGAATACCGGAGGAACACTTTTTGTGCTACTGTCACGACCGGTTTTCCAATAAAATACTTATGGAGAAGCCGATCTTTAAGTCCCAGTATAAGGATAAATCCTCCTTACTGGTAGACAAAATCTTGATACAGAAGGCCAGTAGCACTAAATATATTACAGGGTTGAGCTGAGGCTGCTCAACAATTATTACAAACACGCCAATAATTATACATAATGGCGGATATGACACAATGGTGTGGGGTGGCATACTACTGACTCGAGAATAAAGTGGTGGTGGAATGACACAGTGGAGTGGGTAAAAAGACTCCTAAACTGGCAGCCCATCGAGCGTCGAGGTGAGGCTCGATGAATTTATTTGGGTAGCGGAAGCGGATATAATACAATGACCAATCCAGGGTCGCACGAGACTGACTGGGACTCCTCTAGGCATCGGACTCGCTATCGAACTCTTCATCCATGAGATCGCCTTCATCAGCATCTGGCCAAATCAACAAGCCAGGTGAGTACTTTGAAAGTACTCGCAAGATAGTTCGGACATAAGATATAACAAATGCATGCATGAATGCGTCATGAACAAATAGAATGGTACTTCCAAATGAGGAAGTAACGCGACATTAATTAGTAATAAGAAAGTCAAGTGGTAGTAAAATAACTGAAAACCGATCGGGTGTCTGAAGCGACGCCTTGAAGGGTGAACAAATAAATAAAACATGCCGCAATCGGGCGTCTGAGCGACACCACATAAAGGGCTTATAATGAAAATAAATGACATACATACCACAGTCGGACGTCTGAGCGACATCGCAGAAAGGGCTTTTGTCGAAAGTAAAATAACAGGCGTGCCACAGTCGGACGTCGGAGCGACATCACAGAAAGGGCTTATATTGAAAGTAAATAACAAGTGTGCCACAGTCGGATGTCTGAGCGACATCGCAGAAAGGGCTTATATCGAAAGTAAATAACAAGCATGCCACAGTCAGACGTCTGAGCGACATCACAGAATGGGCTTATATCGAAAGTAAATAACAAGCGTGCCACAGTCGGACGTCTGAGCGACATCGCAGAAAGGGCTTATATTCAAAAGAAAAATAACAATTATGCCACAGTCGGACGTCTGAGCGACATCACAGAAAGGGATTATAATTCATGTCTGGAAATTCACAAGACATAATATTCATCAGAAAATATTCAACACATATTATTAAACGGGTTAGTCCATCCACAGGAATAAAAATTTAACCGGACTTATCACTCATGTGGTTCACCGGAGTTTTTGTCACTGAGACTGACACTTGACGGAATAAGTTGAACACAATACTTGGACATGGATCAGATGATTCGAAGGAATTTTGACTCTGCAGAGTTTTGTACTAATTATCCACAGCCAACGGATTTCCGTAGTCACGAGGACTAGTTCCGTTTACGGTATTTCGATAGAAACACAACTAACCAGTACACACCCATCCCACCTCACGAGGCCAGGAATCACCCTAGACAACGTTCAAGAAAAACTTTGAGACGGGGAGATCACAACCTCGAATAGCATGGGATCAAATTTATATACGCGCGCTCTAAGGGGTGCCCCCCTCTCGGTCCCAACCGGAAACACCCATGCCCCCTAACAAGATGATGGGCTTTAATCCAGGGCCATGGAACCATCATCCCGGCCTCTCTATTTGGTGTGTACCAGGAAAGCGGTTTCCAACTTACTAAGCCATATCCCTTGCGGAAAACATGTGGTAGTATAGGAAGGGACAACGGATGGAACTGGACTTGATTCACGTTGATACTGGAGTCAACTGGTCTGGCATAAGACTAGCATGCTACCACACTGCCATCTTACCCATTCTTAGGCCATCACATGGCCATGCAACTCGTAACCAATATCTTATGGATTTTCGAAACTCACTTGTCTCCATTATGCATGTAATATGACATTCATCGAGGTGCTCATAATCATGCCATGCAACTACTTAATGCAATCATGCCAAAACACTTATCATATCGAAAGTACAAACAATGCTTGCCTGGTTCAGAGTAGTCGGGGCCTAGCTCGGTGAAGTTTGCGGTTCCGTCACCTCCTTCGATATCTACGGTATACAAAAATACACGCGCTATCGTAAATACCGTGAGGTGAACATAAATATACCAAATATTTTTTAAATAAATCTGATAAAAAACTAGACAAAATTTTGAAGAGGGCCGAAAAAGAATCACTCAAAAATCCTTTTCTGTTTAAAAGTTATAAGTGTTTTGGTCCAAGGACCTTTCTGTAATGAAACAGAAACTTCCCAGGGGGCTAAGCAGAAAAGTCCAGAAAACGATTCAGACTGGAAAGCGCATTTTGCCAGAATACGCTTTCAGAAAACGGTTCGTTTAAAAATAAATGAGAGACTGACAGGCGGGTCCCACCCGTCAGGTTTAAAATTTCAAACGGGGAGACGGAGCTCGTCGGCGCCCGAGAGCTGCGGTGGTCGCCGGCGGCGATCCACGGCGAGGCAGGGGGATCGGGTGGTACCTCCGTGCTTAGTGCATCCTTCCGCGTCGGTGGGTGGTGGTGGTGGTCGCCGGCGAGCACCACGTTGACGGCGGCCCTTGCTCCGGCGGACGGCGGTTCGGTTGGAGTTGGATCTCGCCGGAGAGTGCTGCGAAGGGCAAATTGAGGTGGGGGTTAGACTTCTGGGTGCTCGAGGGGATTGCTGACGAGGTGTGGGTGCCGGGGACGGCCTCACCGGAATGAATCGAAGTGGAGGCCGAGGCGGAACGGGGCGGCTAGAGTTGGGGGAGGAGACCTCCTTGAGGTCCTCCTAGTGGCCTAGCGGAGTGTAGGTGAGGTGCAGAGATGGTGCGTGCTCGAGGGCGAGCTCGGGGCCCCTTTTTATAGGCGATCCGAGGTGATGGCCGTGAACGGAGTTCTCCGACGAAGGTTACGGCGGCGCAGGGCTTGGTCGGGGTGGTTTAGTGGTTGAACGTCATCGTGGAGGTCCACCGGCTCCATTTAGGCACTAAACGAGCTTGGATTAGAAGCTTTGGGGTGGTTCGACGGAACAGGGCGGCGCGGGCCCGTCGGCGGCAGAGGGCGTGCCCTGTGCTTGCCGGGCCACGGCGACGGTGCAGCGGGAGTGCGCTGGCATGCATGAGCCACGCGGAGGGCCAGGGAGCGATGGGCGGCGCCGGGTGGCGTGGCGAGCTGGCTCAGGCCCTCGCTGGCCGCCACGGGTGGCGCGGCCACCGCAGAAACTGCCAACGCCGGCGAGGCTCGCCGCCACCGACGCCTGCAACCATCCAAGGGGGCGTGCGGCGCTCTGGCCAGGGAGGAGGGGCCGTGCACAATGCGCCAGGGCGCACTGTTGACAGGTGACTGAACTCTGACGAAGAAACGACACTGAAACTCTGAATTTCTCTGAAAGTGCATAGAAACAGTGCAGGCTAGGTGTTCGACAGAATGATTTTGGCATGTGGGGATTTTTCCTTGAGCTGGTTTTTGGTGGAGTGGCCTCTCATTGCATCTGGGGGTTGCCTGAATTTTGGTGGAATTTTTGGAGAAGAGGAGATATGAATTTCACCAAATTTGACAAATCTGGTCCAAACTTGCAGAAGCTGAAACTTGAAAATTTTGAAAAGAGGAAGAGTGGATCTTGATGGTTCTAGGTTGTGGGTGCTAGGGACTATCCAGAGGAGTTGGTTTGAGATCAAAGTTCAAAGGCAATTAGGTACTTGCTTTGCAAATCACCTAGGCTCAAAATAATAGACAGAGTTGTTTTGGGGAAAGAGATAAATGAAATAAAATCCAAAAATGAGTTGGACTTGTTGGGACAGAATATTTGGATTGCCCCAAAGTGGAAGGAGGGGTTTTGGAAAGGATTTACCACAATAGGTATGGTAAAACCATGGGTAGTTTCAATATAAGAGAAGACCCGAAACTCCTAGGGTTTTCTTTAAAAAAAATCCCAAAAATAAATTTGAGAAGGAGAGAATCAGAAGAAAGGTTTTTAATAACCAACACCAGAGTTGAAGATGATACAAAAATAAAATCCTTGCCAAGGGAAAAAAAATTTGAGAGAGAAGTTTTTGGAAGAATTTAAATGACCTTCCTCAAATCCAAGAAAGTTTTTGTTGAAAACCAAAATAAGATTTTTGAGTGTCACAACACCTAACCCCTTAGGAAAAATCTCGTCCCCGAGATTTTAGCTGATCCTCAAATAAGTGTGGGTGTTCTGTCCGAAGAAAATCCTCTCTTTCGCAAGTTGCTTCACTCTCGGTGTGATTGCTCCATTGAACTCTGAAAAACTTGATGGTTTTCTGTCGGGTCCTCCTTTCAGATTCCTCCAAGATTTTTATTGGATGCTCCCGATAGGTGAGGTCTGGCTGTACGTCAATGTTTTCATGAGATACCTGCTTCTCTGGGTTGCTTACGCACTTCCTCAACTGCGAAACGTGGAACACGTCGTGAACATCGGATAAATCTTCGGGTAAGTCTAGCTGGTAGGCTACCGTGCCTCTCCGTGCCACTATACAGAATGGTCCGATGAATCTTGGTGCTAGCTTTCCCTTAACCTTGAATCGTTGCAGGCCCCTCATAGGAGATACTCGTAGGTACACAAACTCACCGGGTTCAAAACTGACTCCCCGATGTTTTTGATCGTAATAACTCTTCTGTCGACTTTGGGCTGTCTTGAGTCGATCCCTAATCACCTTAGCTTTATCTTCAGCCTCCTTGAGCATGTCTGGGCAGAAGATATGGCTGTCTCCGGTTTCTGACCAATTTAGCGGGGTACGACATATTCGCCCGTACAGAGCCTCAAACGGTGCCATTTGCAGACTGGCTTGATAACTGTTGTTGTATGCGAACTCTGCGTATGGTAAGCTTTCTTCCCAACTGGTTCCATACGTGAGGACACATGCTCTTAGCATGTCTTCTAGAATTTGGTTTACGCGTTCAGTTTGTCCATCAGTCTGGGGGTGGTATGCGGTACTAAACGCCAGTTGAGTTCCCAGAGCTTGTTGTAAGTGATCCCAAAATCGGGAGACGAATTGAGTGCCTCTGTCTGATATTATCGTCTTTGGGACTCCATGTAAGCAGACAATACGGGAAAGATAAAGCCTGGCAAGCTTCTGAGTGGTGTGGGTTGACTTTACGGGGATGAAGTGTGCTACCTTAGTCAGTCTATCAGTGATGACCCATATGGCATTATTCCCGTGTCGTGACCGAGGTAGTCCAATAATAAAATCCATTCCAATTTCGTCCCATTTCCACTCGGGTATCTTATTTGGTTGTAAAAGTACGGCTGGTTTCTGGTGCTCGGCCTTGATGCGTTGACAAGAGTCACAACATGCGATGAACGTGGCTATGTCCCTTTTCATACCGTGCCACCAAAAATTTTCCTGAATATCTTTGTACATTTTTGTTCCTCCAGGATGGATCGAATACGGGGCGGTGTGGCCTTCAGCTAAGATTTGCTGTTTAAGGTCCTCGATATTTGGTACGCAAAGTCTATCTCCATACCACAATATTCCTTGCTCATCGATAACAAACTCTAACGCCTTGCCCAAACTCACTTTCCGTTTAATGCCTTCAATGCTGGGGTGCCCATGCTGAGCCTCTTTAATCTTTTCTATCAGGGTAGGCTGTATTCCTAATTTCGATACGCTGCCTTCGGTGACCACCAGCAAGTTGAGTTTAGCAAACTCCTGCCGAAATTTAGGTCTCAGGTTTGGCAGGTTGTCGTCGTTCGGGCTAGGGTTCCGACTTAGAGCATCTGCCACTACATTTGCCTTTCCTGGGTGGTAGTGGATTCCAACATCATAATCCTTCACTAATTCCAACCAGCGTCGTTGCCGTAAATTCAGTTTCGGTTGTGTGAAAATATACTTGAGGCTTTTATGATCCGTGTATATTTCACAACGATTTCCAAACAAAAAGTGTCTCCATTCCTTGAGTGCATGAATAACTGCTGCTAACTCCAGGTCATGAGTAGGACAATTTTCCTCATGCTTGCGAAGTTGTCTGGAGACATATGCGACTACCTTGCCTTCTTACATCAACACGCATCCGAGGCCCTTTCGGGATGCGTCACAATATACCTCAAAATTCTTGTGTATGTCTGGCACAATTAACACTGGTGCTGCCGTTAATTTCTTCTTTACCTCTTGGAAACTTTTCTCGCAAGCTTCCGTCCATTCAAACTTCTTGTCTTTCTTGAGTAACTGCGTCATTGGCTTTGCTATGGTGGAGAATCCTTCAATAAATCTTCGGTAGTATCCTGCCATTCCCAAGAAACTTCGTACGTCCGTTACGCTGGCTGGTGGTTTCCAGCCAAGTACGGCCTTGACTTTTTCCGGGTCTACGGCAATACCTTCTTGGGTCAGTACGTGGCCCAGAAAACCTACTTGTCTTAACCAAAATTCACACTTGCTGAACTTGGCGTACAATTGATGTTTCCTTAGTTCTCCTAGTACGATTCGGAGATGTTCAGCGTGCTCTTCTGGTGTCTTGGAGTATATCAGAATATCGTCGATGAATACTACAACAAACTTGTCCATAAACTTCATAAATACTTTGTTCATGAGGTGAACAAAATATGCCGGGGCGTTTGTTAGTCCAAACGGCATTACTATGAACTCATATAGTCCGTATCTGGAGGTGAAGGCTGTCTTGGAGATATCCTCTGTTCGTACTTTTAATTGGTGGTATCCCGACCTTAAGTCAATTTTTGAGAAGACCTTGGCCTGAGCGAGCTGATCAAATAAATCATTTATCCTTGGCATTGGGTATTTATTCTTGATTATGACCATGTTAAGTGCTCGATAGTCTATACACAATCTCAGTGTCCCATCCTTTTTCTTGGCAAATAAAATTGGTGAACCCCAAGGTGATGAACTGGCTCGAATATATCCTTTGTCCAGTAATTCTTTTATTTGTTTCTTCAATTCTACCAGTTCGGATGGTGCCATTCTGTATGGTTTCTTGTAAATGGGTGCGGTTCTGGGTGCTAGCTCAATGCTGAATTCTATCTCTCGGTCTGGTGGCATTCCTGGTAGCTCTTGAAATACGTCTGGAAATTCACACACTACTGGAACCTTGCTTAATTCGGAAACGTCCATCTTGTTCAATCTCGGTTGCCGGGATATTTTTCTTTCTTTGGCTGAAATTTTTATTGTCTTCCCGTGGTTGTGGGTGAGAATTACGGTCCGGTTGAAGCAGTCAATAAAACCTTTGTTGGTGGTTAACCAATCCATCCCTAGGATGACATCTAGTCCGTTATTTTCCAATGCAATAAGGTTGGCGTGAAACTTCAATCCTTCAAATTCGATAACCACACCTTGGCAGTAACTCTGAGTCACTTGCTTAATCCTGTGGGGACTTGGCGATCATGGATTTTTCCAAGGGAAGCATCGAAAAATTATTTTGCAAAGCAAAACTCTTCGAAATGAATGAGTGAGAAGCTCCAGAATCAAACAAAACCATGGCAGGTATTGTGTTGACAGGGAACGTACCGAGTACGATATCTGGGGCGTTCTGTGCTTCCTCTTTGGTCACGTGGTTCAGATGACCCTTCCTGTGGTTGTTATTGGGGTTGAAATTGTTCCGCTTGGGTGCTGAATTATTGCCACCATTATTCGGCTTTGGGGTCGAGTTCCTTGGCTTGGGGCACTGCTTGGCATAGTGCCCTTCTTCTCCACAAGCGTAGCAAGTAACGCCTGGGCGATATGTGAACTCTTTGTCCCTTGCATGGAAATTCTTGGTTGGGCGTGAGACGTTTGTCATGGGTTTGGGTGTCCCACCTTTCTGAAAATCTGTCTTGCTACGGTGGTTGCGAGCATGATTAGTCCGGTCCCTTTTCCGCTTGCGGAAATCTTCCAAGCCGCGTCTCTCATTTTCCAAGGTAATGGCCTTATCCACCAGCGTTTTAAAATCTGGGAAGGTGTGCACAACCAGCTGGCATTTAAGCGCGGGCGCCAGACCGTCTAGAAATTTTTCCATCTTCTTGCTTTCTGACATACGCTCCTCGTTGGCGTAGCGAGACAACAGAGTAAACTGACTATTGTATTCTGACACCATCATGGTCCTTTGCTTGAGGTCGTCAAATTCTCTCTTTTTGATCTTCATAAGACTTTTAGGAATATGCGCCCCACGAAAACCTTTTTTGAACTCCTCCCAGGTTATATTATTTTCGTTGGGGTGCATGTGTAGGAAATTTTTCCACCACGATGCAGCTGCTCCAGTGAGATAGTGCGGTGCATATAGCACTTTCTCAAGATCTGAACACTGGGCAATAATTAATTTTCTTTCCATGTCTCAAAGCCAGTCCTCGGCTTCAAGAGGTTTGCCAGTATGAGAAAATGTTTGGGGACATGTCTTCTGTAGCTCAGATAACTTTGATTGCTGCTGATACTGTCCACGGTGATTTCCCATATTGATGACTTGGTTCATCATTTCCTGATGTTGTTGCTGACTTTGCTCATAAAGACGGCACATTTGGGAAAGTGCTGTTTCACTGTCCTGTTGACTTGACTCCCCCTGTGTGAAATTGTTGTTTGGTGGTGTGCCATAATTCTCCTCTGGCTGATTCGGCATGGAGCGCGTCCAAGGACGAGACATTTTTCACTCTGGGGATATATTTTGTAAAACTCATAAGAAAAGAAATTGAGTCGCAAAAGTCAAAATTCATAAAGACGGGAAATTTTAAAAGCTCCAAGATTTTTCAAGAGAATAAACGTTTGCGCAGGGAGAAGGACTGCTCATTACATATCTTACACGCAAGCAATAATTATACAATACATCACTCAGGATATGCGTACATATTCCTGACTTGTTATTTAGGCTAGTGCACTTCTCCCAGATCCTACATGATGCGAAAAAAAGCTACTTCTCACAGCCTATGTACATATAAACATATCGTACAAGTCGGTACATCACATGGTGGCTAAGCATACTTAGTCGGAGATGGTAAGGATTTCCCTTGGCCTGCCGAGGGTGAGGCACAGTGAGGCTGGGGACTCAACCTCCTCCTCGCTAATAGGCTCCAGACGTGAAGCGTTGCGCCGAGTTGATGGAGCTGGTGCCATAGGCGGAGCGACACGAGTAGGAGTTGGCGCAATAAGTGGTGAAGAACGGACTGGAGCGCGCGCAACAGGTGGTGCAGGACGGACTGGAGTGGGCGCAAGGACTTGGTTGAACTCCTCAGTGGTAGGCAGGCGACGAGCAGTGGCGAGAATGGTAGGAGAATAAGATGCCGAGGACGAGACGTAAGTCAGTGGTGGTGCGATGTGCAGGAGCTCCCTCCTGTTGGCGGTACAACCATGGACTGAGTCCATGCGGGCAGCCACAAGGTCGTCCACCAGGCTGTCGAAGGCTGCCTCCAGGGCTCGGAGGTACTCGACAAGCATCTCAAAAGCCTCATCTCGCTCTCCTCTGGGGCAAGCAAATGAGTAGTGACAGGTGTATGGCACGTGGCATGGAAGGTAGCGGTAGCGACGAGTCTTCATTGAAGGAAGAGCATCCCGGAGACGAGCTATCGCCTCACGGGCAGCCATCTGCATAGCATGCCTCTCCGTAGGCATGGCTCTCCCCAAGAATCGGAAGCGGCGTAACTCAACACGCCCTCCCTTGAATTGCACCGCAGCCTGGTGCATGGTCAGACTGTCGTTGATCTTGTGCGGATAGAGTGTGAAGACTGGGCGCACTGATGGCCCCATTGCGACCTGGACGATGAAGGAGAGGAGTTTGACGAACCCCTCAGGCACGTTGGCGAACACCTATGACTCACAGTCGTTGCCAGCCATCTACAAAAGTAGGCAAAAATCCTGAATGGTCAGATCATAAATTTATGCTGACTGTCAGAAAAATTGACTACATTTGCAAAAATTAAAATAAACTCTATTATGCTAATAACCGATTAGCGATCGCGCCTAGTGGCTTCCTACAGTCAGCCTGGCTCTGGTACCAAGCTTGTCACGACCGGATTTCCAATAAAATACTTATTGAGAAGCCGATCTTTAAGTCCCAGTATAAGGATAAATCCTCCTTACTGGTAGACAAAATCTTGATACAGAAGGCTAGTAGCACTAAATATATTACATGGTTGAGCTGAGACTGCTCAACAATTATTACAAACATGCCAACAATTATACATAATGACGGATATGACACAATGGTGTGGGGTGGCATAGTACTGACTCGAGAATAAATTGGTGGTGGAATAACACAGTGGAGTGGGTAATACGACTCCTAAACTGGCAGCCCATCGAGCGTCGAGGTGAGGCTCGGTGAATTTATTTGGGTAGCGGAAGCGAATATAATACAATGACCAATCCAGGGTCGCACGAGACTGACTGCTGGGACTCCTCTAGGCATCGGACTCGCTATCGAACTCTGCATCCATGAGATCGCCTTCATCAGCATCTGGCCAAATCAACAAGCCAGGTGAGTACTTTGAAAGTACTCGCAAGATAGTTCGGACATAAGATATAACAAATGCATGCATGAATGCGTCATGAACAAATAGAATGGTACTTCCAAATGAGGAAGTAACGCGACATTAATTAGTAAGACGAAAGTCAAGTGGTAGTAAAATAACTGAAAACCGATCGGGTGTCTGAAGCGACGCCTTGAAGGGTGAACAAATAAATAAAACATGCCGCAATCGGGCGTCTGAGCGACACCACATAAAGGGCTTATAATGAAAATAAATGACATGCATACCATAGTCGGACGTCTGAGCGACATCGCAGAAAGGGCTTTTGTCGAAAGTAAAATAACAGGCGTGCCACAGTCGGACGTCGGAGCGACATCACAGAAAGGGCTTATATCGAAAGTAAATAACAAGCGTGCCACAGTCGGATGTCTGAGCGACATCGCAGAAAGGGCTTATATCGAAAGTAAATAACAAGCATGCTACGCGACGCCCGAGCGACATCACAGAATGGGCTTATATCGAAAGTAAATAACAAGCGTGCCACAGTCGGACGTCTGAGCGACATCGCAGAAAGGGCTTATATTCAAAAGAAAAATAACAATCGTGCCACAGTCGGACGTCTGAGCGACATCACAGAAAAGGCTTATAATTCATGTCTGGAAATTCAAAAGACATAATATTCATAAGAAAATATTCAACACATATTATTAAACGGGTTAGTCCATCCACAGGAATAAACATTTAACCGGACTTATCACTCATGTGGTTCACCGGAGTTTTTGTCACTCAGACTGACACTTGACGGAATAAGTTAAACACAATACTTGGACATGGATCAGATGATTCGAAGGAATTTTGACTCTGCAGAGTTTTGTACTAATTATCCACAGCCAACGGATTTCCGTAGTCACGAGGACTAGTTCCGTTTACGGTATTTCGGTAGAAACACAACTAACCAGTACACACCCATCCCACCTCACGAGGCCAGGAATCACCCTAGACAATGTTCAAGAAAAACTTTGAGACGGGGAGATCACAACCTCGAATAGCATGGGATCAAATTTATATACGCGCGCTCTAAGGGGTGCCCCCCTCTCGGTCCCAATCGGAAACACCCATGCCCCCTGACCGGATGACGGGCTTTAATCCAGGGCCATGGAACCCTCATCCCGGCCTCTCTATTTCGTGTGTACCAGGAAAGCGGTTTGCAGCTTACTAAGCCATATCCCTTGCGGAAAACATGTGGTAGTACAGGAAGGGACAACGGATGGAACTGGACTTGATTCACGTTGATACTGGAGTCAACTGGTCTGGCATAAGACTAGCATGCTACCACACTGCCATCTTACCCATTCTTACGCCATCACATGGCCATGCAACTCGTAACCAATATCTTATGGATTTTCGAAACTCACTTGTCTCCATTATGCATGTAATATGACATTCATCGAGGTGCTCATAATCATGCCATGCAACTACTTAATGCAAAGATGCCAAAACACTTATCATATCGAAAGTTCAAACAATGCTTGCCTGGTTCGGAGTAGTCGGGGCCTAGCTCGGTGAAGTTTGCGGTTCCGTCACCTCCTTCGATATCTACGGTATACAAAAATACACGCGCTATCGTAAATAACGTGAGGTGAACATAAATATACCAAATATTTATCAAATAAATCTAATAAAAAACTAGACAAAATTTTGAAGAGGGCAGAAAAAGAATCACTCAAAAATCCTTTTCTGTTTAAAAGTTATAAGTGTTTTGGTCCAAGGACTTTTCTGTAATGAAACAGAAACTTCCCAGGGGGCTAAGCAGAAAAGTCCAGAAAACTATTCAGACTGGAAAGCGTATTCTGCCAGAATACGCTTTCAGAAAACAGTTCGTTTAAAAAGAAATGAGAGACTGACAGGCGGGTCCCACCCGTCAGGTTTAAAATTTCAAACGGGGAGACGGAGCCTGCCGGGCGCCGAGAGCTGCGGTGGTCGCCCGGCCATGATCCACCATGGGCGAAAGGTGGGATCGGGTGGTACCTCCGTGCTCGGTGCATCCTTCCGCGGTGGGTGGTGGTGGTGGTCGGCGAGCACCACGTCGACGGCGGCCCTTGCTCCGGCGGACGGCGGTTCGGTTGGAGTTGGATCTCGCCGGAGAGTGCTGCGAAGGGCAAATTGAGGTGGGGGTTAGACTTCTGGGTGCTCGAGGGGATTGCTGACGAGGTTTGGGTGCCGGGGATGGCCTCACCGGAGTGAATCGAGGTGGAGGCCAAGGCGGAACGGGGCGACCGGAGTTGGGGGAGGAGACCTCCTTGAGGTCCTCCTAGTGGCCTGGCAGAGTGTAGGTGAGGTGCAGAGATGGTGCGTGCTCGAGGGCGAGCTCGTGGCCCCTTTTTATATGCGATCCGAGGTGATGGCCATGAACGGAGTTCTCCGGCGAAGGTTACGGCGGCGCAGGGCTTGGCCGGGGTGGTTTAGTGGTTGAACGTCATCGTGGAGGTCCACTGGCTCCATTTAGGCACTAAACGAGCTTGGATTAGAAGCTTTGGGGTGGTTCGACGGAACGGGGCGGCCTTGAGCCCGGCGGCAGAGGGCGTGCCTGTGCTTGCCAGGCCACGCGGCGACGGTGCAGCGGGAGTGCGCTGGCATGCATGAGCCACGCGGAGGGCCAGGGAGCGATGGGCGGCGCCGGGTGGCGTGGTGAGCAGGCTCAGGCCCTCGCTGGCCGCCACGGGTGGCGCGGCCACCGCAGAAACTGCCAACGCCGATGAGGCTCGCCGCCACCGACGCCTGCAACCGTCCAAGGGGGCGTGCGGTGCTCTGGCCAGGGAGGAGGGGCCGTGCGCAACACGCCAGGGCGCACTATTGACAGGTGACTGAACTCTGATGAAGAAACGACACTGAAACTCTGAATTTCTCTGAAAGTGCATAGTAACAGTGCAGGCCAGGTGTTCGACATAATGATTTTGGCATGTGGGGATTTTTCCTTGAGCTGATTTTTGGTGGAGTGGCCTCTCATTGCATCTGGGGTTTGCCTTAATTTTGGTGGAATTTTTGGGGAAGAGGAGATATGAATTTCACCAAATTTGACAAATCTGGTCCAAACTTGCAGAAGCTGAAACTTGAAAATTTGAAAAGAGGAAGAGTGGATCTTGATGGTTCTAGGTTGTGGGTGCTAGGGACTATCCAGAGGAGTTGGTTTGCGATCAAAGTTCAAAGGCAATTAGGTACTTGCTTTGCAAATCACCTAGGCTCAAAATAATAGACAGATTTGTTTTGGGGAAAGAGATAAATGAAATAAAATCCAAAAATGAGTTGGACTTGTTGGGACATAATATTTGGATTGCCCCAAAGTGGAAGGAGGGGTTTTGGAAAGGATTTACCACAAGAGGTATGGTAAAACCATGGGTTGTTTCAATATAAGAGAAGTCCCAAAACTCCTAGGGTTTTCTTTTAAAAAAATAAATCCCAAAAATAAATTTGAGAAGGAGAGAATCAGAAGAAAGGTTTTTAATAACCTTGCCAAGGGAATTGAAGAAGATACAAAAATAAAATCCTTGCCAAGGGAATTTTTTTTTGAGAGAGAAGTTTTTGGAAGAATTTAAATGACCTTCCTGAAATCCAACAAAGTTTTTGTTGAAAACCAAAATAAAATTTTTGAGTGTCACAGCTACCAAACGTCACAACGTAAAAGGGTGATTATAAAGGTGCTCTAAAGGTGTCTCCGAAGGTGTTTGTTGGGTTGGCATAGATCGAGATTAGGATTTGTCACTCCGTGTGTTGGAGAGGTATCTCTGGGCCCTCTCGATAATACTCATCACTATAAGCCTTCCAAGCATTGTGACTGATGAGTTAGTTGCGGGATGAAGTTTTACGGAACGAGTAAAGAGACTTGCAGGTAACGAGATTGAACTAGGTATTGAGATACCGACGATTGAATCTCGGGCAAGTAACATACCGATGACAAAGGGAACAACGTATGTTGTTATGCGGTTTGACCGATAAAGATCTTCGTAGAATATGTAGGAACCAATATGAACATCCAGGTTCCGCTATTGGTTATTGACCGGAGACGTATCTCGGTCATGTCTACATAGTTCTCGAACCCGTAGGGTCTGCATGCTTAACGTTCGATGACGATTGATATTATGAGTTTATGTGATATGATGTACCGAAGATTGTTCGGAGTCCCGAATGTGATCACAGACACGACGAGGAGTCTCAAAATGGTCGTAACCGTAATGGTTTGTCCGAACGTCGTAACCGCACTTTATTAGATATGGTGCGATCTATGATGTCTCTTACCGGTTTACCACTATCGTTGTAGGGTTATGCATTAGAGACAGCTGCATTCACTTTAAACAGGGCACCGTCAAAATCCGCTGAGACGATGCCTTATTAAACTGTGGTTTGGCAAGAAACCAAAGTTATCGTTTCTTAAAGTTTGGGGCTGCGATGCTTATGTGAAAAAGTTTCAACCTGATAAGCTCGAACCCAAATCGGAGAAGTGCATCTTCACAGGATACCCAAAGGAAACTGTTGGGTACACCTTCTATCACAGATCCGAAGGCAAGATATTCGTTACTAAGAATGGACCCATTCTTGAGAAGGAGTTTCTCTCGAAAGAAGTGAGTGGGAGGAAAGTAGAACTTGATGAGGTAATTATACCTTCTCCCGAATTGGAAAGTAGTTCATCACAGAAATCAGTTCCAGCGATTCCTACACCAATTAATGAGGAAGCTAATGATGATGATCATGAAACTCCAGATCAAGTTACTGCCAAACCTTGTAGGTCAACCAGAGTACAATCCGCACCAGAGTGGTACGGTAATCCTATTCTGGAAGTCATGTTACTAGACCATGATGAACCTATGAACTATGAGGAAGCGATGATGAGCCCAGATTCCGTGAAATGGCTTGAGGCCATGAAATCTGAGATGGGATCCATGTATGAGGACAAAGTATGGACTTTGGTGGACTGGCCCGATGATCGGCAAGCCATTAAGAATAAATGGGTCTTCAAGAGGAAGACGGACTCTGATAGTAGTGTTACTATCTACAAAGCTTGACTTGTCGCAAAAGGTTTCGACAAGTTCAAGGAGTTGACTACGATGAGACTTTCTCACCCGTAGCGATGCTTAAGTCTGTCCGAATCATGTTAGCAATTGCTGCATTTTATGATTATGAAATTTGGCAAATGGATGTCAAAACTACATTCCTTAATGGATTTCTGGAAGAAGAGTTGTATATGATGCAACCAGAAGGTTTTGTCGATCCAAAGGGTGCTAACAAAGTGTGCAAGCTCCAGCGATCCATTTATGGACTGGTGCAAGCCTCTCGGAATTGGAATAAACGCTTTGATAGTGTGATCAAAGCATATGGTTTTATACGAACTTTTGGAGAGGTCTGTATTTACAACAAAGTGAGTGGGAGCTCTGTAGCATTTCTAATATTATATGTGGATGACATATTGTTGATTGGAAATGATATAGAATTTCTGGATAGCATAAAGGAATATTGAATAAGAGTTTTTTCAAAGAAAGACCTCGGTGAAGCTGCTTATATATTGAGCATCAAGATCTATAGAGATAGATCAAGACGCTTGATAAGATTTTTCAATGAATACATACCTTGACAAGTTTTTGAAAGATTTCAAAATGGATCAGTCAAAGAAGGAGTTCTTGTCTGTATTACAAGGTGTAATATTGAGTAAGACTCAAAACCCGACCACGGCAGAAGATAGAAAGAGAATGAAAGTCATTCCCTATGCTTTAGTCATAGGTTCTATAAAGTATGCCATGCTATGTACCAAACTAGTTGTGTGCCTTGCTATGAGTTTGGCAAGGGGGTACGATAGTGATCCAGGAGTGGATCACTGTATAGCGGTCAAAATTATCCTTAGTTACCTAAGAAGACTAAGGAAATATTTCTCGGTTATGGAGATGATAAAAATAGTTTGTCGTAAAAGCTTACGTCGATGCAAGCTTTTACATCAATCCAGATGACTCTAAGTCTCAATTTGGATACATATTTAAAGTGGGAGCAATTAGCTAGAGTAGCTCATGCAGAGCATTGTAGACATAAGAATTTGCATAATACATACGTATCTGAATGTGACCGACCCGTTGACTAAACTTCTCTCACAAGCAAAACATGATCACACCTTAGTAATCTTTAGGTGTTAATCACATAGCAATGTGAACTAGATTATTGACTCTAGTAAAACCTTTGAGTGTTGGTCACATGATGATGTGAACTATGGGTGTAGTCACATAACGATGTGAACTATTGGTGTTAAATCACATGGCGATGCGAACTAGATTATTGACTAGTGCAAGTGCGAGACTGAAGGAAATATGCCCTAGAGGCAATAATAAAGTTATTATTTATTTCCTTATTTCATGATAAATATTTATTATTCATGCTAGAATTGTATTAACCGGAAACTTAGTACATGTGTGAATACATAGACAAAACATAGTGTCCCTAGTATGCCTCTACTTGACTAGCTCGTTGATCAAAGATGGTTATGTTTCCTAACCATAGACATGTGTTGTCATTTGATGAACGGGATCACATCATTAGGAGAATGATGTGATGGACAAGACCCATCCGTTAGCTTAGCATTATGATCGTGTTAGTTTCATTGCTACTGCTTTCTTCATGTCTTATACAAGTTGCTCAGACTATGAGATTACGCAACTCCCGAATACCGGAGGAACATTTTGTGTTCTACCAAACGTCACAACGTAAAAGGGTGATTAGAAAGGTGCTCTACAGGTGTCTTCGAAGGTGTTTGTTGGGTTGGCATAGATCGATATTAGGATTTGTCACTCCATGTTCCGGAGAGGTATCTCTGGGCCCTCTTCGTAATACTCATCACTATAAGCCTTGCAAGCATTGTGACTATGAGTTAGTTGCGGGATGAAGTATTACGGAACGAGTAAAGAGACTTGCCAGGAACGAGATTGAACTAGGTACTGAGATACCGACGATCGAATCTCGGGCAAGTAACATACCGATGACAAAGGGAACAACATATGCTGTTATGCGGTTTGACCGATAAAGATCTCTGTAGAATATGTAGGAACCAGTATGAGCATCCAGGTTCCGCTATTGGTTATTGACCGGAGACGTGTCTTGGTCATGTCTACATAGTTCTCGAAACCCATAGGGTCCGCACGCTTAACGTTCGATGACGATTGGTATTATGATTTTATGCGATATGATGTGCCAAAGATTGTTCGGAGTCCCGGATGTGATCACAGACACGACGAGGAGTCTCGAAATGGTCGTGACATAAAGATTGATATATTGGACGACTATATTCGGACACCGGAAGTGTTCCGGAGAAGTTTCAGATTAAACCGGAGTGCTGGAGGGTTACCGGAACCCCCCGGGGGAACTAGTGGGCCTAGATGGGCCTTAGTGGGAGAAGAGGAAGGGCCAGGAGGGGCTGGCCGTGTGCCCCCCTTGAATCCGAATAGGACAAGGGAAGGGGGGCGGCGCCCCTCCTTTCCTTCCCTTCCACCTCTTCCTTCCTCCCCCCTCTCTTCCTTGTTGGAAACCTACTAGGAATAGGATTCCTAGTAGGAATCCTACTTGGGGCACGCCCCAGGAGGGCCAGCCGGCCTCCCCCTTGCTCCTTTATATACGGGGGCAGGGGGGCACCCTAGGACACACAAGTTGACAATTGTTTAGCCGTGTGCGGTGCCCCCCTCCACACTTACTCACCTTGGTCATATCGTCGTAGTGCTTAGGCGAAGCCCTGCGCCGGTAACTTCATCATCACCGTCACGACGTTGTCGTGCTGACGAAACTCTCCCTCGACCTCAGCTGGATCTAGAGTTCGTGGGACGTCACCGAGCTGAACTTGTGCAGATCGCGGAGGTGCCGTACCTTCGGTGCTAGGATCGGTCGGATCGTGAAGACGTACGCCTACATCAACTGCGTTGTCATAACGCTTCCGCTTTCGGTCTACAAGGGTACGTAGACAACACTCTCCCCTCTCCTTGCTATGCATCACCTAGAGATAGATCTTGCGTGATCGTAGGAATTTTTTTGAAATTACCGCGTTCCCTAACAGCCCCCTCTTCCTTTTCCCTTTCGTCGCCGGAGCAGGAGCCGGCTCCTCGTCCTCTGGATCCTCCTCACCGTAGTCAAGCACGTCATCCATGCCGCCGTCGAGGTCGACTGTATCATCTTGGGCATAGAACCCCAGGGTCACCTAGAGATAGATCTTGCGTGATCGTAGGAATTTTTTTGAAATTACCGCGTTCCCTAACAGCCCCCTCTTCCTTTTCCCTTTCATCGCCGGAGCAGGAGCCGGCTCCTCGTCCTCTGGATCCTCCTCACCGTAGTCAAGCCCGTCATCCATGCCGCCGTCGAGGTCGACTGTATCTTCTTGGGCATAGAACCCTAGGGAGGCGGCGGCGGCAGCGGCGGCCGAGCCGGCCGCGATGATCTCGTCCATGTCGGCCTTCATGCCGTCGGTGTTGCCAAGATGCAACGACGATGCTTGCGAGAAGGGTAGCGCGCCACGGCGCAGAGGTGGCGTCGGGGAGGATGCGTAAGCCGGCGGTGAGTAGGTGTAGGGGGGCTACTGGAGGCCCGCGAACGCGTGAGAGGGCGTGCGCTGGTTGGGGTGTCCATGTGGAAATGTGACGTTCGGGTTGAACCCGCCGTGCGCGTCGTTGTCGGTGTAGCCAGGCGATGGCGCGCACCCCCAGGGGTGAGTCGACAACGAGAAGCCAGCCGGCGACCCGAGGCTCTGCTGGCTCCAGGGAACGTGCGGGCCGTGGCCGCCGGGCGGATTCATCATCCCCGCGTGAGACGCCTCTGCTTGCTCCGCCGTGCGTTCTGCCTGCTCCGTCGCGGCGGCGGCGGCCGCCGCCGCCCTGTCACGAGCCTTCTTGGCGTTGAGCCTGTTCCGCCGGTTGGTGGTGACAACCTCCCGTCGCTGAACCTCGGCCCTCCAGTCGGCGTTTGTCATGCCCGGGGTCTTGGACGGTGGCGCCCTCGGCTTCCTCTGCTTCGGCTGGGTGGCGTCGACATTGGTAGCTCGGCGAGGGGCGGCGTACTTCTTCGGCGGCATGGCGGCCGGATGGAGGGGAGAGGGAGGAGAATGGCGGGAGAAGAGGGGGAATGGAGGGAAAAAGAAGGGGATCGGCGGGAAAAAGTCCTTCTCTCGCCGACAGAGCGGTCCCACGTGCCTTTCACTTCGGCCAACGCCCGCAGGCGATCCCCAGGGGCTTGGGTTCGGCTCGGGTTCGCCGCCTGTTATTTCAGCCCAAACCGGCAAAAAACTAGACCTTGGAGGCGTGGCTGGGCCCTTTTTTGGGCGCCGGAAGTCGCCTTGGGGATGCTCTAACAAGACTCTTATTCTGGAAATGGGTCAGTAGAACAAAAAGAGGGTCCCAACATCCTTGTGCCTAGAGGAGAGAGCATTCTCAGCATAGAAATCGAATTCTACAGATCACCTCACAAATTACTACCCCACAGAGGAAGGGGGCACATGAGTATGAAGCATGCAGAACACCAGTCAGGTGCGTCACGTTTCGTGATCTATGGCGGCGTGCTCAGCAAGGATCCAGATGATGGTCATGAGCTCGCCGCCCCTACCGAGCTGCTTCGCGTGGGATTCCCGGCTGCATCGGATGGACGCATAAATGAGCAACCGCACCCACGCATCCAAGATGAGTTCCAATATTTCCTGCAGACCTAATACTTCTCCATAGCACAAATCCGGCAGCAGGTGGTGCGTACGCATTTCTTTGGATCTTTGCCTCTTCAGATTTTCGGCATAATTCGGGGTGCTGAGCCGTGTCTTATCATGAGCCTGGCATACTGAGTTCCATCGGAGAGAATAACACTTGAGTCGTAAAAAACACTTCGACTATCAGGCTCACTACCTGGCGTCGTCGCCTCCATGCTTCGCAGGATGCTGGCAAGCTCGTTCTCTCTGTTTGTAGGACAAGGGTTACTTTTCTTGACACACCAAATTTCTTTCAAGGCGTCACGTGTTGCTTCGTGCAGGCTGGAGAGCTTAAGGCCTTGTTTGTTTGGGTTTTTCTTATATTTTTGCAGCTTTTCTACTTTCGTCAAAAAGCCATAAAAGCTCCTGTAGATGTTTTTTGAACTTTTATGGCTTTTGGAGCCAAATATTGTTACACTGATTCATCAAAAGCCATAAAAGCTTCGAAAGCACCTATTTAAGAACTTTTATGGCTTTTTAGTTAAAATGAAAAAGCTGCAAAAGCAGAAGTAAAAGCCCAAACAAACATGGCCTAAGGCATGGTAGCATGCTGGGGCGTACGACCACCACAAACATCATATAATTTGACAGCTTTTTTATTGCCTTGTCATACTTGAAAGATGCCGCTTCTCTTGGCCTACACAACAGGAAAACCTCGGTGGCGACGTGCCATGTAAGGACGACCTCTTGAAATTCAGGGCCGATCTCCAGAGCTTCATCTAGTTCCCTACGCTTGATGGCATCATCGCTGGAGGGGCCATCGGTGCCGGCGGTGGCGGCGGCTTTGGTGGCTCTGGTGGATACAATGGTGGATAAGCTGACTTAAACTTTTTCCATACCTTTTCAAGCAACAAGTCCCTCACACCTCATAGATGGCATGATTTCAAGGCCATTCAAGTAACCATACTGGTATTCTATCCAAATGCCATTCGTTGCAAGAATCTTAACGAATCTGCTGAGTAGGCTGGTGGTGTCATGAGTGCACTCATGCAACAAGTTGTGCCGCCCAGTGGTTCCCGACCATATCCTGTAGCTAGTTGGCTCCTCAACGAAGAGCCGAGACGGGTCCAGGGACACGACGAAGCGCCGGAGCCCGTGCCACCTCCCTAGCAAACTGTGAAGCCAATCAATACTTGTCGTTGATGAAGGCATATGTCCATGTCGACCGTAGTGCTTCATCACGTTTCTTTAAATAAACACACCACGAATCGTCATGTAACCTTACTCACGATACAACTTGTTACAATAATATGAGATGCACTACAGATGACCAAGCAGGCATGACACCAAAATTGTTAACAGGGTTGAGAGAACATGGTTAATATTTAGGGCATGACCAACAACCCAGGCACCGGCACATGTCGTTGTCATCCATTGTAGCTGTGCTATTATGTGGACACCCTTCATATCATGTATACATACGACTCAAAAGGCCAATTATTTCTATTAGCAGGAAAGAAAGGTAACAAAGTACGGGCCTAAGCTTCAAAAATACAAAGGTGAACATGGGTGCACACGCATCCACGTTAATAGTAAATTCATAAAAAATACTAAAAAATAAAAAAATTTCTGAAATTCCGTGGTATGAACCTTAGTCGATCATTCTACTCACGTGTGAAGTAGAATGATGTATTGATACTCATGGTATTCTTAGTGAATAAAATACAAATGCGACCATACTATTCATTAAACAATGTTTTTAATATAGCTTTGATTAACTTCGATTTTGTTATCTTTGCGCAGATTACAACGGATGTGATTTCTTCGTGAAACTTCATATGCGAGTATACCGGTTGACTATGTATATTAAAAAAAATTCAGATTTTTTTTCTAAAGTTTTTTTTGAATTCACTATCCATAAAGATGAAAAAGGCTTTGTCTAGATGAAAAAGGAAAATCCGCGTCCACTAAGCTTTAATTACACAAGGCTTTGTCTAGATGAAAAAGGAAAATTTTGGATCAACAGTAACATTGTACTACAAATTATTCGATACAACTCCAGTAAGCAGTTTCTTTTAATTTGTTTCAAATTATATATGATAGGAGTAGCTTATGATTCGATCGAGTGTCAATTATTCGATACCACCGCATGCAGCACCATGGTCTCAATCGTGAACCCTGGTCCAAATCCCAGCATCACACCCCACTCACCCGTCTCTCCCTCCTCCTCCATCCGCCGCCGTTGCTCGTCCAGCACGAAGATGAGCGTCGCGCCGAGCATGTTCCCGTAGTCCCTCAGGACAGTCCGGCTCGCCGCCAGCTTCCCCGGATCCAACCGGAGGGCCCCGTCGATGTGGTCCATTATTCCACGGAGGCCAGGGTGCACCACAAAGAACAGATCGTTCCATTCGGCACCGCCGCTCATTATTCCAAGCGGCTGGAACGCATCCGTGAGACACTGCTCGATGTGCTGCGCGGCTAGAGGGGTGAGCTCCCTGGTGAAGATGTCGCCGTCGAGGCCGGCTTCTGTGAGCCGCATGGTGAGCACGCCATCGGTTGCTGGTATCGTGGTCTGCGAGGCCGACACCATCTGGAAGAGAGGGCGCTCGACGGAGAGCACGGCGTCAGCGCCGACGATGACCGCGCCTGCCCCGTCGCCAAAGACCGCCTGGCTGATGAGCCTGTGTGGGAACTCCTCCTCGGGCGCGTGGAAGGCGACGACGGTGAGCTCGACGCAGGCCACCAGGACCCGTGCGCCGCGGTTGTTCTCCGCCAGGTCCTTGGCGAGGCGCAGCGAGGCGGCACCGGCGGGGCAGCCGTTGACGTTGAGCATCGTCCGGCAGACGGACGCGCGCAGGCCAAGGAGAGAGGCGAGGCGGAGGTCGGTGCCTGGGGCGTGCGCGCCGGAGTTGGTGCTGACGACGAGGTGGGTGATGTCGGTGGCCGGACGGCCCCACTCGGCTATGGCCTTGGCTGCGGCTGACGCCGCCAGCTCTGGAGCAACGGCAGCGGTGATGTCCAGCCAGGCGTCCAGGGACGGCTTGTCGCGGCACAGGAATTCAGGGTGGGCGTCCAGCAGCTCCTCCGTGTGGTGGAAGTAGCGCTTCTCCGTTGAGGTCATCTGGCCTGATCATCATAAGAAACAAGTTTGGACCACATAATCATCGTTAGGTGGGTAGCTACTATATATGCACTATATTTGCATCTATATATGAATTCCCTTCTTCTTACAGAAGGTCTTGAGTTTTTGTTTGAGGTTGGTAAGGTGTTGATTCTTGGTGACGCGGAAGTAGTAGTCCGGGTACTCCTCCTGGGACACGCAGTTGGGCGGGTTCGCTGTTTCGGCACCAAAAAAAGTGTCACTATGCTAAACACATCGAATATCCGTCTCTTTATGTGGGAGCGAACCATCTTCATAGTTGTCCCTATAGATATAGAGATCGCCCTGGTGCCGTGCCGACGGCGAGGATGGCCGCAGCCCCCTCCGCACGCTGCAAGCGCCGGATATCGTGCATCGACGTAAGGGTGTTGCTGCCCATGGCCTTGGAGCCTAGGAATAGAAATGATTTGAGAGCATATGAACTATGTACAATACATACGACAGCATCAATTACATGTTCTTTCGTAAAATCAATTAGAACTAATAAGTAGACTCATTTGAGAAGGAAAAAAAGGAGACAAAGACAGAAGCTTCTTTGCTCTACGAGATGGGAATCAACAGCAGAGGAAATACCTAATTAAGCAGCGAGCACTTATTGAGATGGACGAGAGGGCGAAAACTGCTTCAAGATTGTTTGCTCTCTACGAGATAGGAAAGATTGAACAACAAGGTTGCAAGTATTTATAAGGCCGGTTCAGAGCAGAGCAGATATGCCCATGGGAGTCAGTTGTAATTAAAAAACGACAAGTGCATATTTTCCAAGTTGGTTATTTCATTTGAGTTGCTTAATTTCTGAAAACTGCCACTAGGACTTGCTTTGCCCATCATTTTCTCAAAACCGCGCAAGGACGCGATTTCTCAAATCCCAATACAAATGCACATCAGATACTCATCAAATACACACAACATCATATTCATCATCACACTCATTGTTTGGCAAAGGCTGTGAGAAACATCATTTGAGTTTTGTTTCAAAGAAATGGAAAATACATAACTGATTTAGCTAAACATTTCTATCACAAAAGAAATGGAAATTACATGTATGGATTGGCTAGGGCATACATGCATAGATCGGCCAGAGGATAGTGGAAGATTAGCTAGTGGACTAACACATGATAGTCATCTTGGCAATGTGACCTTACCACATCACAAACAAATGGCCGGGGGCATCGGGAAAATATGCCTCCGCCGTTGGGCACATCATCAATTAGGTTGGAACACGACGGGTCAGCCACACTTCTGGAATCCATAGCCGCCTCCTATTCGCAAGTCGTGGTAGGCATTGAAGCTGATTGTGGATGCTTCAGTGTGTGGTGGATGGATCGAGGCACTGTTCGAAGAAAGACAGCGGTGACGGAGTGACATAGAGGCCGATCGACAATTCCAAGCTGCCTTAACCTCTCACGCATGCCTCCACTCCGGAGAGGACATCACCTTCCGCGCTGTCCTATGACCTAGCACTGCCATCACCTCTAGCCTTGCCAGAAGTTCGGTTTGTGTGTGCGTGAAGGTGTGTGTGTGTGTGTGTGGGGGAGGGAGGTGGACTGCCTGATATATTGGAATTGCACTTCATGCGATTCAAATAACAACCGGTTGGTGATGGAGGCGCATTAAATGTGTTAAATCGCCATGGCTTGGAAATATATTGCATCCATGGCGGGCAATCTTGAACAACCACAAGAAATGTATTCAAATCTGCATGGTTGTTTCATTGTGGCCCATCTCTAGCGGCTTCTCTTGCCACACTGACTAAGATGGAGGGATTAATCAGATATTATGTCCGGTCCGCCAGAGATGTGTCTTGATCCACCATAGTGTCTTTTTCCTACTGAAACTGCTTATAAAATGTGGTATATTGTAAACATTTCCGGAAAACGGCTTGGGGGGGGGGGGGGGGTAGGAAGTTGGTATCAAGCACTTCTTTACTAGTGTTAGAATCCCCAAAAAGTTCATCCAAACGAGAAGCAATATGTGGTTAGAAGGTTAGGAGGGTGGTTGTACGCCAACCTGCCAGGGTTCAAACCCCAGGTTTGAAAACTGTGTCTCGTTAAGGCGGAATATTCTTTGAGTGAAAGGTGATGTTCGCATTGATAGTGAGGACCCTATAGTGACTTCGTCAATCGCAAGACACATTGCCTCAGCCTAACGAAGGTGTTCATGGGGGCAGGGTGTGTGCGTGTGTGTTTATAGAGAGTGACGTCTACGTCCGTACTATACTTCTCGAAGAAAAACTTCATCCAACAAAACATGCACTTTTCAGAAAAAAAAAAAGCTCGGGAGGAGGCAATTGACGACCTAACCTTGTCGAATTTCTACGTTACCAATAACAGACTACCACATAACTCGATTGGCCTTGTCAATATTAAGCAGTCCATTTTCTAACGTTTGAGGAGTACATTTTATTGACTCACGGAACCGTGTGCTGGTCTTCTTAGAGAGACAAAAGCGGATACGAGAATCTGAACAAAGAATCTGAAGAACAACCTAGTCAGTCAGTCTCACATGATGGCCGTGCTGGTACTCACACTAGTACATCATCACGACTATTAATTATAATTACCTCGTACAATCTTGGCAGGCGGGTTTTATTTTGTTGCGACTGTGTAGTCTGCAACGACCAGATCCCTAAGTCTTCTTCGATCAGAAAGGAAGCAAAAATATACACTCGTATTCCTATGAGGATAATATACACGTTCAGGGTTCAGCCTGTGCTTTTGCAATAGAAGATACCTCATGGGTTCATGTGGAAATGCTTAACCATTTAAGAACACATATTTTGTGAAGGAATAGAGAATTATTTCAACTAATTAGGCAATGTCAGATTATGACATGCAACTATTAATGAGCACATACTGTAAAATCTTTTAGTGGATTTGCCTTCAAATTATATTGCAAAATGTTTGGAAAACTTTATTCACACTTTTTGACTAATAAAGTGTATATAGCAGATTGTAGTAAGTCATCACCACTGACTTAAAACTCTAAACCAATAAATATCATGCTCTATTTCTGCCGGGGATTTCATAGGGAAGGACTTTTACTTTTCTCTGCAATAAACTAGACACTACCCCCACACTAGTGCAGAACCGGCCTTTAGTGCTGGTTCGTGACGGCCTTTAGTGCCGGTTCGCCAACCGGCACTAAAGAGTGGGGACTAAAGGCCCCCCCCCTTTAGTACCGGTTCGTCACGAACCGGCGCTAAAGTGCAAACACGTGGCACGAGCCAGACCCGTGTGCGCGTAGGGATTTAGTACCGGTTGGTAACACCAACCGGTACTAAATGTTTGGGTGTTTTTTTTTAAAATTGAGTGATTGTTTTAGTTTTTAATTTTTTTGTTTTAGTTTTATGTTTTCAATTTAATTTAGTGATTGGTTTACATTATAATGAGTTGTTAAATCATTAGGTGAAAGTACCGCGGATTAGTTTCGACTGGAGGATCTAGCTAGCTAAGTGATCAAGTATATGCCATATCGATATTATACTTGATCACCTAGTTAGGTGATCAAGTATAATATATATGGATATGGCATATATATACTTGATCACTTAGGTAGGATCCATCCAGCTGAAACTAATCTGTGGTTTCTTTCATTAAATGATATAATAACTCATCATCATCATCATATTAATATAAAAACTCTTGCATCATATC